>MU277364.1:3114-14919 GCA_022160305.1 Artomyces pyxidatus | reverse complement strand
TAAGGCAGCAAAATACCACGCACTTGATTGGCCGTTCGGGCCGCCACTTCTACAGCATTTGCCGCTGTACCAGCAGCTGGCGCTTCAACTTCTGTTCCATCCACCTCACCATCACGTCCTCCAGCTGCAGGTTGGCGCCATCGCATGTCGCGTCCGGTCCCAGTTGTAATACCGCGCACGGGCTCGTCGACGTCCTTGAGCACGTCCTTGATCTTCACCAGGAGTCGTCGCTCCTGTGCCTGCCTGGCGTGCTCGATCGCGGCCTTACTACCTGTCTCAGGTGCAGCAGACGATGCGGACGCGACATCCACCGGCGGCACAATCGTGTGTTCCGAGTCTACATGTCCCCGGGTGCGCACTCCTTTTTCCGCTTGTACAGTGTGATGGGCACGGCGGATCGCCACTAACCGGTCAAAGTCGATGTCGCCCATGTCCCCCTCCCAAAAAGGCCGGCGCTCGTCTGGATCTCGCACTGATGGAAGCGTATCGGCGAGCTCCTTCGCCATATCCGAAATCGCTTGAGCATCTCGCCTCCTATCTTCTTCTGCCTCCTCCGGCATCTCAAGGCTACAGATTTCATCTGGTGAGCGGGACTCCGAGATGCAAGGGTAATAGGGTTCACATACATGGTCATGGACCGTTGAACGCATAGTGCAGCGGCAGCGTACGTCAGACTATTCACCTTATCTTCCGTCCTCGTATCCATTGACTGTGCTTCAGCCTTGGCAATGGCGTGCTCGATCTGCAACATGTCTGGCTCTTCCTCGGAATCCAGCTCGTCCTCGTCCTCTTCCTCGTGTGCTGACTCCATATCCTCATCGTCAGAATCTTGCGGCTCATCATACCAGGTTCGAATTGACGGCATGCGTGCAAGGCCCGTGTGCGCAGACCCCAAGCCGTTGACCTCAACACCGAGCGCAGCCCAGAGGTTTTGGGCGCCACTAAAGGCAACATCGGTGGCGCTTCGTATATCTGTATCTGACGGGTATGTGGCGAGTGCAACGATGTCAAGCCCGCGGGTATCGGTATATGTATGGTTGTACCCGCTTGCTCTTTCCTTTCCATCCGATAACTCGGAGAGGAACAAGTGCTCACGCAGCCTGATGTGTAGTTTCGGCACCATATAATGGAAGTCTTGCATTGTGAAGTCCTTGACGATCTGCCGGCACGCACCGAAGACATGTTCGCAGGCCTCGGTGGTGAGGAGCCAGGGGAGTAGAGGATATTCTCCCCCAAGATGGTCGCGGTAAATGATCACCAGCTGCAGGAGACCAATCACCAGAAAGCGTGTAATATCTCGAGCTTCTGGAGAAAGGAAGTGTTTCGATTTTGCGTAGGCTGCACGGCTGAGGAAGTCTTCCCACATCTCCATGAAGAAGTATGCTCGGAGCGCCATTTCCACGCGGTCGACCAATGGCAGGAAGCGGTTTTGGTAGGCATCGATGAGTTCACCGAACACGAACAGGTAGACTGTTGCACCAACAAGATCGGGATGAGACGTGTTGAGCCAATGAAGAGTGTGCCCGGAGAAGAGACGGGTGGCAGCGTTGTCATCCTGACGGTCTAACTTTTCGACATCACGTCGGTACAGCGGTCCATCTGCGTCGAACGCGCCCAATCGAAACTGACTGTACATGGCGGTATAATTTCCGAGCGTCAACACCCGAGCACCGGAGAATGCGTTGTTACGGTAGGTCTTGCGCCCATGATTGGAGTCCTGGATCATCGCCATTGGCTGACGGTTTATACCAACAAGGGGTATATGCAGATTGATTGGAGGACGGCCTCCGGGATGAGGGATTGTATAGTCATTGTACTGAGTCGCCGAAGCCGTGAGAAGGCGTTGAACAGAACGCTCGACTGATGTTCCGTCTGCGGCATAGGATATAACCTTGATCCCTCGTGACAACAGGCCATTCAGTAGCCGCTGCAAATATTGAAACAGCTGCTCGGCTGACTGTTCGTCTGAGATAGCCATTGCGGCCAGAACTATGGTTGGAACACGGGGAAGAGGTATCTTTATGGTCCATACGCGGATCTGCGGTAAATCAGTACGAGAGCTCAAAGCACGATCAGGATCCGCACCTTCTTTGCCTTCTCAACTTTACCCTGTCGGATCACCCTACTCAACTCCTCGGGATCTGCAAGGACCATGGGCTTGCCGACACACCCCAACAGTACATAGCATTCACGTTCAGAGTCATAGTGAGGCCGCAAGGAGGGAAGGAGTTTGGTGTCGTCACATGCAAGACCAACAGGTCCGCCGTACTTGAGGTCGTCGAGTCGACCCTTGAGTACAACAAATGTACGTTCGGTGATGCCGATGGGGAACAGGATCTCCCGACGACGGCGCTGCCTGCCGAAGAAGACCATTCATCAATACCGCAAACAATTCCATAGACCACGACGGGCTTACTCAAGTGTGCGTGATGTGGGCAGAGGAAGCACACAGCGGATCGCTTGGAACGCCTGCTTACTGAGCACATGGACGATTTGGGACCACTCTATGGTGGTTGGGGTGTACCTCATGCCGGTCAGAGCGACGCCTCGGATAGTCTTTTCCTTCTTTGAGACGAGGTCTTGCATGAGACCAAGAAAGACAGATTCTCCGTCAAAGTCACCATTGATTACTCCGATCGCAAATAGCAGACACGTCTCTTGCGGATTCTGCGATGAGTCAGGCCCCGAGTCAGAAACGTCATCTATACGATAGGGACAGGTGTGTACTACGCACCTTCTCATGGGCATCCAGCAATGGTGTAAGCCCATTCGCTCGTCCGAAACGTCGCGTCGCATCCTTGTCGGCCCTCAGAAGATAATGAGGCGTGAACTTCAGGTTTTCCTCGTCTGGCATTGGCCGAGCGAGAGCATTCTTGAATACTTTGTCTTTCAGAAGCCTGAGGCAGTCTGAACACACGAACTTCTCGTCATTTCGCGCCTCGGGTACCATCACACTCTCTTGACAGGTCGCTGATTCGACGCGTTTGGGATTCGGGAGGTTCTTCCACCGGTAGAGTTTCTCTTCTTTTGCAAAGACAGTGTCTTTATCATCCTCACTCAGCGAGGAGAAATCTTTTGCACCGAAAAGCATCCGCGCAATTTTGGGAAGAGGTGGTGCACCTCCTCCGTTCTTCGCAGTACGATCGAGGTATACCTCTACCTGTGGAAAATTGGATACCCTGATGCCAGCACAGACCTTTTCGACCATAGCTGACGTAGATTTCGAGGAGCTGTCACCAAGGTAATGGTCCAATGTGTGAGACCCGCCACCAGAGAGCTTTGTCTTTGCGGGACCCTTACAAGTCTTCTTATGATTCTTGAAAGCTTTGACGTGGTAGACTTGAGTCATAATTAGTTCATTTCCACATTGCGAATGGCGGACAACACGAGGTCTGTCTGGGTAGAACGTTGCTGCTGAATCGAGGAGAAGGATCTTTGCCTTGAACGCGGCATATTGGTCATCGTCGAGGATGAAGTTGGCTTCCTCAACAGCTATGTTCACTTCACGCGTCTTGACTGCTGACCGTGAATTTCCCACTGTGGCTGGATTGCCGTCGTCCTTCAGTTTGAGACCAGCAGGCCACTCGGGACGCAGGCGCTTTGCAGCGCGGGAGAAAGAAGCCGCAATTGAGCGCCTGGAGTCGGCTGACTCAATCGACGGTCTCCTGCTCGATGTAATGGATGTCCCAGTGTTGTCCGTATCCTTGCCATCCCGAGCTCGCTTTTTCCCCTTCCCCGTGTTGGCCAGCTTTCCAACGAGAGTGCCAGCCTTCTTCAATGCAGGCGAGGTCTTGGAGAAGATACTCCATAGCTTCTTTTTTGGCGGTGAGTCAGATTCACTGAGCGATATGCACGGGGAATCATCCTCGTTCTGACGGTAATTTCCTCTTGACATGATCGAGGAACCCTCCGTGGGCATAGGAGATGCAACACGTGAATTGATTGGTGATGCAGGGTACGAGGACTGGATAGGAGATGAGGCGCGAGATGGCGATGAGTGCATTGACCCAGCGGTGTCACTCGCGACGGCATTCGACAGCGAGGCCTGACTAGCCCAGTGCTCGCCCGATTCTTCCGGATCCATCATTGACATGTCCTCGATATCGTCGTCCACGTTGTCGACAGAGACCTCTGCATTCCTGGCATCCTCCCTAATCCCGACCTCATCCCCCCGATCGGCGTCCAGAGCCCGGCCATGATTGTCAATGCGGAGATCAGCTGCGTCCGTCACTGGGTCTTTCACTGACAACGGTTCTTTCTCACAGCGCTCAGCTACTGCAGGCACCGCGCCGACATAGGTGTTCATTGCTGCCGACGGGCCTGTTGTCGGGTTCATGAGTGCAGCCATACCGCGAGGGATTGTATGCGCCAGATCACCGTGAGGCTCGGATTCGAGAGGCTCAGGATCTGATCTCTCCGTGCCTTCGGTGATATCCTAGAACCATGTCAGTGCCTTCTCCATGATTACTGCTAAACGAATCTGACCATCTTATTATGAGCTTCAACGAGACGATTGAACCACTCGACACGCGCAATCTGACGCGTCGTTGTCTGCCATAGCGGGTCTTGTAGCGTTGCACGAGCAATCATATTTGCTGCAATGATACCGCACGAGACGTAGTCCATTTGAGTTCCACACTCGAGCGTACAGCCCGTCCATGTGAACTCCGTATGCAATTTGGCTCGTAGCCACCACTGCAGCTTCCGAAGGGCTCCTTTCGGGAATGGCATGCCCCTGTGCAGCAATCCGTCACCTGCCAGGATGAAAGTTAGGTCTCTCAGCGCTACCTTGAACTCTCGGAGACTGACCATAAGATATTGTTTGCGATTTCGCGTCAATCTGGATTACGATGAAGTGTGACTGTGATGGCACGAACACCGGAAACAGGATGGTCTTGAGATGCGCACGCATACTGTTCTCTATCTTTCCAATCCATCGCGGTGAGTCTTGCAGAAAATCTTCGAACTTGACAACTTTCGAAATTGTCGTCCACAGGGCATGGCCAACTATCTCGTACTTCTCCTCTAGCGTCACTCTCGCTCGCACCTGCACATCAATCCACTTCACCATCATCTCCACTGCTGTAACTGACAGGCAATCGTCCGAGAGGAGAGATGCGAACATTGTTGTCACCGTCTGAGACGACGCACCCGCCAAGACAACCCGTTCGCCCCATGCCAATGTATCAAGAAGCCCTCGTGCCAGGCGAGCAGTCCGCTGATCATCTCCTTGGTTGTTCAGCCGGGCTTGAAGCCAGTCGTTCGCACTCTTCCACGCAGTCTGCGCATCGAGAATATGATGCATGTCCCTCCAGTAGGTCAGGATCCAGAGCGGTAAGCTTCCTCCTGTATACCGTGGGTCGACCAATGACCGCGCCCCATCAAGGACAGCTTGACCGATGTGTCCAAAGAGTTTGTCCACATACTCGCGCGTGGGGATTGTGCGAATGTGCACCAGGGGCGCATCTTGTAGGGTAGGTGCGTGATTTCGGAAGACTTGCTTCGTCGATGGATGTATCAACTCATGCTCCCGTTGTGGCAGTGAGATATGGATGAATTGGCTGATCATGATATGCGGGGAAGGAAGCAGTATTTCCTTCTGGTCTTCAGGTATGGTGAGGAGCCGGCTGATATAGGCTTCGAGTTCTGGAGGAGGCTCTTCGGGGAAGGTACGCCCTACGGCAATCCATAGTTCCTCGGAGAAAGGGGGTATTTCGTCGTCGTCATACACCGTAATGTAGTTTTGTTCCATTGTAAGAGTGAAGATGTGTTGAAAGAGTTGATGATGATGTCCCAGGAGAGGTAGGTCTGAACCGATGAACTGTCTTGTCGACGCCGCTTCCTGTCGATGATCTCCAGTGAACTTGCCCGCGGCGCATGCAGGTCCACGGAAGAAAATTTGCACAATATCTGTCTGTATCTGGTTTCTGTACAGTACAAATCAAATGAGACTATCGTCTGCCGCCAGATTGTCAGCTGCGGTCGGATGTAGTCGGATGTCCACCTAAGTTTGACTACCGTGACCAGATCGGACCTCACCCCCGCCCCCCCGCCTACTACCGTGAAAAAAATCGCACATCAGCCAAAAATTTGGCCTCAAACTACCGTGAAAAAATCGGAGCTCCAGCGCAAAGCGCTGCCTAGCTACCGTGGGAAGATCGGACCTTTGGCGTGAGCTGCGGGGGTCCTCTGCCAACTCGTCTCTCCATCCCCTTCACCACTACCCTCTCCTCGACTATCGTCCCCCACCTAGTTCAGTGAAGAAATCTACCTGTGACCACAAAATCTGCTATTGTCGGTGATTTTCCGAGGCGGACGAATCACCAATCCAAGATGGGTGGTCAACCTCACACGGTAAGTCGACTGTCAATCGCATGTCGCCTTCGTCTAATGCTCACTCGATTGTTGTAATGAAACGAAACGAAAGCGAGTTGATGTGGGGATAAATAAGCAATAATATACATGTGGTCGATAAGAAAACCGAAGCATCGAGGTCAACAGAAACTGGCCTAGAAAAACTTCGGTGTGTGTCCCGATATCGTATCTCTTGCACTTCGCTCTGAAAACAAACTGTCGTAAGAACCCTCCCGCGAGTGAGCAGGCCTCTGGAGAGACGCTATTCCCTCGCCGATTCGTCCGTGATCGCCATCTGGTTGTTCCGAGCGCGCGACCTCACGTAGACCCTCAGCTCCTCGCACCGTGGTATGTGCTGATACACCGATGCGAAGCGAGCTTTCGACCCGTGGTATCTTGGGCCCTGCGCACCCCATTCGGAAGTGCCTGCGGATTCCGTCCGGACGACTGTACCATTTCCCGCAGCAAGGGCATTGAACTGGTTCATGCAGATGCCTTAACAAGTGTTCCAAGGATTGACACCCCCTCGTTTCTTTTGGTTCATCTTTATCCTTCTCACAATATGGACAGCACCAACGGCCATCTGCATCCGGGCACAGTTCCACAGGGTTCCGCCTGTGCTTCATCCAGCAGTTGAGTTTTGGGTTAGTGTAATATTTCTCAGAGCAATCAGGCTCGCCACCGGACCCACGGGGCGGGGCCGCCTGAGGTTTGCCATCGCGTTGCGCGTGCTTGGCTTTGCGGACGTTGGGCAGCCTGCTGGGCCCAGCGATGGCGTTCACCGCCTTCGTTCGTTTTGACGAACTCCTGGGCCTCGGCTCCTGCTTCTTGGCCTTGGCCTTCTTTCCTCTCTCCGTGGGGTTGGCGGGAGAGGCAAGCACGCTGGCTGGCAGTATGCCCGGGGCTCCCGGGCACGAAGGCTCTGCGGTACCTTTCGATGTCCCTACCGTCGTCGCCAAGAGGTCTATAGGAGGGAATACGTAACCTGGGTCCGCGATCACGGGTCCTGCGTGGCTGTGCTGCACATTCTGCGCCGTCAGTGAAACAGTGGAGGCTCTTGCTCCAACGTGGCATGCGGTCCGCGCTTTCGCGGTTTGCTGTCGCTTTGAAGCTTTTGCCTGCCCCTGTTTATCGACGAGGGCGCGTGCAGTCGGTCTCTTTTTCTCCTTCCTGGGTTTCATTTGTTTCAGGGTTGCTGTCTTCGGGGCCGGCGGGGGAGATGGGGGATGCTGGCCAAGTGTCGGTACCGGAGAGATCATCGCCGAAGTGGGTTGATGTTGCATGTACAGTGCCTCACCTGGATAAGCATCCTCAATCCGGAGTTGTGTGGCTTGGGGGTTGATGGTGGTGTATGGCGCGGTGGCGAGCGCTTGCTCGAAGTGATAGCTTGCGTCAGCTGCAGGGGCGTGGTAGTTGTCTGGTTGGCTGGATTGCGGGTACAGGTTGGGTGATTCTGGCGGAATGTGCGCCGCAGTGACGTCGATGGTGGGTACCGCGGTGCGCCTCGGCCGAGCACCGGCGTTTCCGACCTTCCTCAGGTCTGAGCCAAAGATGAAGAGGTCCAAGGGGTCCATGGTCTGTTGCTCTGTGGAGCGTGCCCGGTGCAAGGAGCGGTGGTACGGAGCTGTTGACATCCACGCTTTGAGGCCAGCCTGTTGTATAGGCGCGCCTGCAGTGGGATTGAGAAATTCCTCGGCGAAGAGTTGTTGGTCCAGGATGGGGTCATGCTGGTAAGTATATCGCGACAACTGTATTCGAGCACATGTTCATGAGGCAGGCACGGTGTAGGAGGCGCCGATACTTACCGGATCATACGACATCCTGTCATATCGTGCACGTTGTGCAGCTCGGTCTTGCCGGCGCAGCTCGAGCTGTATGACAGGGCGTCAGCGGACAGCACAACACCGAGAAGGTGTCGACTTACTGAGGTAGGGATGTACTGCCTTGGCGGCGGCTGTGGGAGGTCAGAAAGTTCGAGGAAGTCGTTTGTAAAGCTTGCCGGCGCCCATTCGACGGCGTTGGTAGGAGCTTCAGCCGCATTGATGGATGCCTCTTGTCCAGCAGCCGCTGGGTGGGCGGCATTGCCGTCCTGGTGCATGTAAGTGTCACGTTGAGCGATTGGGTGTACGCACTCACCGAATGGAAATCCCAGCCTTCGAAGCAATCCGAGTCGGGTTGCGCCGCATCATGCTGGAGTGGATATCCTGGCTCTGCGGCGGGCTGGCGGCGCATGAAGGGCGGCGTTAGCGTGGTACAGCGTAAAGATCAGGTAGTACGCACCGGGTTGTAGAAGGCCTGTGGCACTTGCGGCTGAGAGGGTTTTGCGGCATTCTGCGATGTATATAAGGTGAGTAGTGTGCGTGTGTGTTTCGGAGTGTCCTCACCATATAGTAGGTTTGCCCCTCGTATGCCTCCGAAGGATGAGGGAGTCCATATGTCTGTGCGTCTCTGGAAGTCGAGGAGGCCGGAGCGAAGGTGTCGGCTGTAGCAGCGGTGTAGTGATCGACGTTCTGACTCGGACCGTGAGTGAGTGCTCTCGAAACCTTCACTGGCTTGTGCTCACCATGTGGCCCGTGTTCAGATATCTCTCCATGCCATCGTGCCCTTCAGGAAGGTACGATAATGCGGTTGCGTCCACGTCGGGGAAGGTGGATGAAGATAGTACTGATGACTGTTGAGGCAAAAGCTGAGGGGCGTTCTACGAGCACGAAAGGTCAGTCGATATCAGATGACCAGGTACGGCGTTTACTTACTGGGTCATGATACTGGGCGTTGTGCGACTCATAACGCTTTGGCAAGAAGGTCTGCGATGTCTCGCCGAATTGGGAGGTCGAGGAGGATTGAATGAAACCACGGTTATACTGGACAGGCCCTTGTACCGTGTACTACAAGACCGTCCCAAGGTGAATAGATGGAACAGCGTTACTATAAACACTCACCGAGTTGTCTGTGTAGCCATCCCAGGACGTCGAGGTGGATTGGCCGAAGGCTTGAGCATGTTGAGCGTGGTGCGAGGGACCCTGCCAGAATCATCAAGTTAGCAGTGCGAATATCCTTGTATATCCGTGCTCACTGTGTTGTACCCGCCCGAGAAGCTGGGTATGGGCGTGCCGGGCGTCTCGCCATTCTTGAATGTAGACGACGGGTCGGCGACGGGGGCCTGGTAGTCGAGGCTTTGCACAGCTCTTGGCACTTGCTCATGATAAAGGAAGCTCTGCTGGTTTGAGGTGGGTGCTTGATACTCGGAGTGAAAGTCAGGAGGCCTTTGAAAGCCTGTGCTATTGTATTGAAAGTCGACGGCATCTTGTTGCGCGGGGAGATTGCCAGGCACAGTCGCGGAGTTGTAGGCGCCCGGGCAGTCGTCTTGCTGATCGTAGGGTTGAGCGTCGGCGCTGACGACAATCTCGGCTTGAGGCGCGGGATACAAGGGATTGAAATTGTTATAGTCGGCGCCGGTAGGGGAATGATGTGTGGGAGTTCCGAATATCATACCAGAAAACCACTCAGCAAAGTCGGGCATATAAGAGGTGAATGGGGAGCCATCCATTGCAGGTTGACGGATGGTATGGAACCGATGATGTCGACGGGAGGGAGCTGCTGATCTGCAACTAAGGACGAAGACAGCTGGATTTATAGATTACGAACGGGACTGTACGCCCGTCAGACGGTGCCTCGATTCGCTTAACTTTCCTAGCGCTGAGATCTCTTCTCCCCCAGAGATGCTCTCTATCGAGTCAGCACTGGGTGAAAACGACATTTTTCAGTAACAAAAATGATGCCATTTTGATACTAAAAGGCACCTGATATTTCACCCTTCTTTGACAAACAAAATTATCCAAAAAAACAGAATAAGTTTCAGCATATGTAGGGCCTAACTATCATAAGACATTGATGTGTTTTTTTACCATTTTGTTACATACTGCGCACATTGTTTTCATATTAGATGTCATAGTTTTTGTGAAGCGAGCATTGTAGTACAATAGTGCTCTTCAAAATTTTCTGACATGCAACCATAATGATAAAATCGTTGAAAAAACAAGAACATTGTTTTGATTTTACCAACACAAAACTTTGTGCAGATTAATCTTATTTTTACGTGTGTTTGCTCACCAAGATATAAAACTATGGAGATTACTACAATAAAAATGTTGGTTAGACAAACAAGAAACTTTTTATGATAGTCAGTCCTAAATTATGATGTCTACTTTGAGAATTTTGGTGCTTGGTTGTTTCACAATTTTTGCCAGTCACAAATATGTATATGTGATAAGGAAATTTTTATATTGTCTATGTTAGAAAAGGGAGTAACACTGATGAATATATATGGCATTTATATATCATTTTTTCATAGTTTTGGATCACTGTGTTTGTACCATTCTTTTACATATTCATGTAAAGTTTTGGTACAATTTGAACTTGGTACTTGTACAACACTGTCATCGTAGAAGCTTGGTTTTTGAACAATTTTTTTTGGAAAACTTTCACATAGTATTCACCATTTTTCTCTGAGTTAGTCATGATTTTCTCTCAATATCTTCATTGTTTTTTCACAGAACATTCACAGTTTTTTTTATAAGAAGTTTACAATTTTTTCATAAGAAGTTTACAGTTTTCTCCACAGAACATTTACAATCTATTTATAAGTAGTTTACAATTTTTTCATAAACATTTTACAATTGTTGTTAAATCTATAGCTCTACTTGTAGTGTTTAAAGGTCCGGTTTGGTCTTGGTCTTTGCCTCCTTTGGTAAAAAACCGAGACTGGACTGGTAAGAACCGGTCTTGGTTCATTGACCGGTTCAGAATGTCTGACCGCCAGCCTAGTGGTCTAATAGACTTTGAGACCCTGGTATATTAGACAATTGGACCGGTCTAATAGACCAGGACGTGTCAACCAAGGTCAGCCAGAAAATAGACTTTGGGACCCCCGATGCTCCGAGCGGGATCCGGCTGGCTCATTATGTAACCCCCGACGCGTCGCGGCGATGCCGCGATGGCGCTCCTGGGCGCTTCCGCTCCTACCTCCCACCACCACCACCGGTGCACCACCCAGGCATCGCGTTCAATGGCCAGCGCCCCCCTCGCCATTCCCGACGACCATGTAGCCTATACGCGTCGCGCCACCTGGATTCACGTCACCGCGCTCTGTGCGCGTCGCGCTCGCGGCGACCACCTCTTGGTAAGCGCAACAATGTTACCGCGCTCTCTCACATAGCAGCCTAGGATACGAGGACTGCAACACGGAGGAATGAGGGTATCTGGGGACGCTCTTGGGGGAGGGACATTGGCCGGGAGGATGTGCAGAAGGAGGAACTTCCGCTCGGGGCGACATTGGCACTGTATGTAGTGCACATACCCAGAGTTCCCGACATAGCTGCATACCATCTAACTTATCCAAACCCTCAATCCTTTTTCCTTGTTCTCGTCTCCTGGCTATCACTGTGAATCTGA
>MU277362.1:0-10223 GCA_022160305.1 Artomyces pyxidatus | reverse complement strand
AGCGGTGCTGGTCTTCGCCTTGGCGGCAGTCGCGGTGTCGGCGGGCTGGTTGTCGGTGCTATCAGCGGCACTCGCCTTTGCTTTGGCAGCAGTCGTGTCTGCAACGGCGCTGGAGGTAGCGGCGGAGATGCCTGTTGAGGCGGGAACGCCTGGCGGCTTCTCAACGTCTTGCTTCCCGCGATCATCCGAGGCACTCCCGCCCTCCGACTGACTGGTCGTCAGCGCGGACGATGGAGTCACATCCTGAGATGTGCTCGCATCCGGTATCGTGTGGTTGGCAGGCGGTGAGATGTTCATAGGATCGTCTTGCGAATGTTGCGCGGTCTCCTGCTGCACCTCCTCGGTGTTGCTGGCCTCGAGGATTTGCGGCTGTTGTCCTTCCTCCTCCTCATAGCCATCGCTGCTGCTATTAACCATGTGAGTTTAGGAACATCGCGCTCGCGGATACCCGGCGTACCTGTCTTCGACATACTGAGCAGAGGCTGTCGAGTTGTTGCCTCTCCGGGCGGACTTACGGGATGGCGCTGCACCCGTCGTTTTCTTCGCCCTGGTGCGTTTCGCCTTCGCCGGCTTTCCTAACAGGACTGACGCCTTTTCAATTTCGAGTGCTTTGAGCTTGTCACGAAGAATCTGTGAGTTGTCCTCGCGAAGTTGTTCATATGCGGTGAGAGCCGCGGGCTTAGGGGCAGCTTTCGGCACGCGTCTGGCCCTGGGTTTCGATTTCTTCACTGGAGCAGCAGCGGCACCCGCAGGACCCTCAGACCCGGTAAGAGTCTCGTCTTTGCTGCTGTCCTTCGTGCTGACGTCCTTAGTGTTGTCGTCGTCGTCGTCCTCGGGCGGCATAGACTCGAGCGAGTTCAAGTCCAAGCCGTCCATACTGATAGACGAACCCATCCGAGCGCCTTCCGGAAGTGCGCGTTTTTGGCGTAGAGGTTCGGCTGTGAAGCCAGGTCAGTAGCTGCGTCTGCCTACGAGAGTAATCACTCACGGAAAATACCATGCAGGTATCTGCGGTATGGCTCAAGGACACCGTCCTTAAAATTCTTATATCCATGGCCGAAGTCACGCCCATCAGGCATGGTAGAATGCACGCTAGGTAAGTCTGAGTCATCGTTTTCAGAGCTTTATGATAGTCAGGGGACTTACGAAAATGAAGTAATATCCCCGCCCCTATTTGGCTCCGGCCCGCCGATGAGCAAAGTCGCCGCCCATCCGGTCTGCTGCAAGATTTCCTCCACGATCTTGAGGGCGGTCGTTGGCAGTGCATCTATTGCACTGTGGGTATGCGAGGTCAGCACCTTGAAGATCATCGGGACGGAACACTCACGTCTGATAGAGTCTAACCTGTTTCAACCGGGCTTTCTCTTCTTCCGTCAAAGCGGACGCGTCGTCTTGAGCAGTGAGTTCGTCGACCGCCGCCCCGTCCTTTCCTCGCTTCCTCGCTTCCTCCACCAGCTTCTTGACCTCGTCGCTCTCTCCCTTCAATAACTCCTTCACCCTCTCATTCTGCCATACTATCCGGCTCTTCTTAACGCCATCTTTCGGAATTCCCGCCACGTACGCCGCGTACCCCTCCTCTATCATAGGACCAAGGTTTCTCTCCTTCCAGTACAGATTCTGGTAGGCCTCGTGCGCGGCCCAACGGCGCTTCGGCTTCAAGAGCTGGAGCACTTTCGGCTTCGCACCAGCTTTGCTCGACGATCCTTCGCCCTTTCCCGGACGCACTGCATTGTTGAACCATTGCGAAAGGCGCTGAAGAACAAATGCGGTGAGTATCATGAATGAAACAGAACAACTTCACACACTTACAGTTCTCTGCGACGGGTTCCCGTTTACCTTGACATATGTATCACAATCTTCGGTCTCCGGGAACCGTTCGAACCAAAGGGTATATAGAGTAGGGAACCAGTCCTGGAGCCGTCCTGCTTCTCGAGCGGCGGCATAGTCAGGCTTCATACTGACGAGAAATTCGTATTGCTCGGGGTTAGACCAAACCATGGTCAGGGGATGATGACGAGGCGAGGAGAGAGACGGCGATAGCAACGGTGAGTGAACACTGTTGCTCTTTATTTGCGTTGCCTGATTTCAAACCCCTCCTAGTAGATACTCGTTCTTACTGCCCCAGGGCGCCGTCTCGCCGGGCGCGGTCGACATCCGCAGGTGAGTCGCCACCGATATTAATCTACTCCGACTATCAGAGCTTATCCCGACTGTCTTTAAAGCCCGCTGGACGGTCGCATACTCTTCAGCTTCCCCCCATCAGCTCTGAACTTGTTCCCCCCCGCTTGATCACACGCGAGAACGCAGACCAGCCCTGCCAATGGCCCGTACGTCCTCTCTATCAGTCAAATTAGCACCAATAGATCAATATCTTTGTCAGAAACGACCGGCGTCGCTCCAAACCCCTCCTTCGGCATCACAACATTTTTTGTCTTGCAGAACACCGCCTTTCGCGGGATCTATACGAGCTGGTGAGTCAATTGACCTGTTTCACTTCATTAATTGACGATCACGACTCGTTACACAGGGCGATCGTCAGCACAATCATCCGCGTGATCCCTGACGCTGTGTACTGGCAAGTCGGCGACTTCCACACAGCTGAACGGTCCCTCGTGGATAATCCGATAACCGCCACGGAAGGTGCGGGTCCAACACCCTTTGCCGCCACCGCCGCCCCCGTCGCTCCAACGGCTGTGCCAGAGTCCGCGCCCCCGTCACCGCAGTCCTCGACCTCTTCTATCGAGGTTGTTCAGGACTTTATCGACATGCCCCGCGGAAGTCGACCTGCCGGCGGCTGGCCGGTCCATGCCGTAGCCCGGGGGCGAAGCACCGGGATATTTCATAGCGCGTGAGTCGATTCACAGACTTTTTATCTATCACCGCTGACCAATATCTCAGCTCTGAAGTCACCGCGCTTGTCACGGGCTATCCGAACGCGAAGGCGAAGGGGTTCAGGACCGAGTTGCAGGCAGAGATTTGGCTCGCGAATGAGCGAGCGCGGATGAACGAGTTCTAGTTGTAGCAGCTTTACGCCTTTGTACGAGAAGACCAATATTCATGCTCAGTTTGTCACTGGCCTGGTCCGCCGTCGTGCGCGTTGGTGTTTTGATGTCCGTGTGTCGGTTTGTCTGCATCCCTCACTGGAGGCCCCCGAATGCAGCGAGTGTCACGAAGTCTCTGCTGCCTCTCCGTCAAGCGGCTGCCTGAGACGGTCAGATTATCTTCCTGAGAGTACTGATACATGCCCTATTGCCCCTGCAAAGTTTCGGAGGGATCGCACAGCCAGGGAGTGAAACTGAGAGGTGAAGTGGTCTCTTGCGGTCCTTCGGGGTCCGTGCTCAACCATCTGCACAAGTAGACGCCATTTTGTGAGCCCGGCTGCCGCAGTAAGTGCTCGGATTATATTTTCGCAGGTCAGAATCGACATTCTGAGTATCTGGGTGTTTTTTTGAAAGGATCGGAGGGCCGCAATGCTTTCATACAATCCGAATAGTCAGGATGTATGTGCAGGTCGCGCGACGGCAAGTCGCGGCGCTTCAACACTTGCCCCGTCTCTCTCGCCGCAACACTCGCACTACCCGAGTGCAGGCATCTTCGCCACAGGTGAGTGCAGAAACTATTCCTGGATGTCTGAAACTATCTTACCTGACATTGTACGGAAGTGCGCGAGGCTGGGAGGACTTAGGCCATCTTCATAATTGGTACAAGTCGTGGTCGCATTGCTCGACTTCGAGCATCTTCGCAATCGGTGAGTGATCCAATCATTTCTTTGTGTATGTTGGGATATTATCTATCTTCCTGCGCCGAAGGTTCGAGGGACTGGGAGGTGTCCACAACATCGTCATAATCCTGTCAAGACAAGGTGCTCGTAGTCCAGCGGCGCTATTCTCGTAGCCCACTCGCATCGCCTGACTCCCCACATTATCGTGACCGGTGAGTGATCCAACTATTTCTTTATGTATGTTGGGATGCTATCTACCTTTTCACGAAGGTTCAAGCGACTGAGACGAGTCCACGGCATCTTCATAATCCTATCAAGTTTGCAGGTGCGCCCCGACGGCCTGCGCACATGTTGTCAATGCTAATCGACCCGGCGCTGTGACTATCTATCTAAAGGGAAGTTAAGATCGCCTTCCTGGCCTTGCAAGTGCAGGTGGAGCTCGGATACAGTGTATCAACTCTTGGTGCCATGGCTCTGAACACTCAGTGCGTCGCCACTTCGTCTGTGATCAGAATCGCTTGCTCACGCTTTGTCCGCAAAGAGAAACGAAGCAGTCGAGACGCAAGAGCTATCAAGACAATTATAACAAAACGAAGCGCATCGCTGGGCGCCGCAAAGTGTCAAAGTGGGATCGGTACTGTCAGGAGGCGGCTGAGCGGGCGGTATCAGCGGGACGAAAACGGTGTGTTCCTGTCCGCTTCACGGCTCATGAATGAAGATTGTGATATATTTCCAGGGCGTACACCAACTCCATCGCTCACAAGCACCAAAATTCCGACCCCGAGCGCACTTTGTACATCCACGGCGAGGAGGAGGAGGCCTGGAACGCCTGCATTCAGTTGCGACAGAAACTGATCGCAGAGTTCCCGGAAGACTGGGTACAGAAGTACGTGACTCTAATGCGTGCCGAGATAGACCGCCTACGCGAAGAGGCCGAAGCATTCAAGGACGCGGACGAGATTCACGATTTCCGTGGATCGTCGTTACACAAGTTTCGACGACTGATCGCGTGCCATCATCAAGAGATCGAGTTTTCATTGCAAGGGCTGTACGCATATGAACGGGCCGAGGAGGACAACGCCTTCATCTTTGGTGGACGCCGGTGAGCCCTCAGCTCCTGCCTCTCTAGCCCGGGCTAAATTAAATCATGCTGAATCCCCGGCAGCGTTCACAAGCCTCTATTCCGCAAGCTGTATGGATTTTAGCTCAATGTTATGTGTTACCTATTCTTGTCTGAACACTGCCATCTTCGAATCGCGAGTATAGTACCAGCCATGCGTCTGAATGAGAGACCGGTCTTTCTTATTTCTTCTCCTTGAGAATATTACCCAGCTGAGGAGTGTGTGGAAGGATGCTTCGAGGTGTCCCGCTCTCATATCTGTTTTTTTTTGTGATGGTTTCCGCATCGCGCGACGCGACTTGAAGCGTGCACGGTCTGCGATCACGTGTTCAATCGACATGTCAAGGCGTCGCAGCTGCCAGCATAAGACGCGCTTACATTTAGTACTACAGCCGCAGTAAATACACAGCTTGTTGTCCAACCCTCATCATCGCATCGTTCCCCTATGCCGCCCTCCGGCCGAGGACGCAAACGCAAGGCTACAGCGGTTATAATCCGCGACACCGATGATGCACCCACGCCGTCTTCCTCCTCCGAGACGCCGACGCTCACTGTGACCCACAACACTCGCCATTTCAACATGGCTGTTCGACGCAACGCGCAAGGTCGTCGACGCATCACTCAACAAACCTCTATTATCGTGGAAGAGCTGCCTGCCCCTCCTCGAGCCGAGTCCGACTCTATGCGCGCCGAGTCGGAACGGCCAGACGACGCGTTCGATGTCACACCGGATGTGGACGACAACCATGGGCACTTATCCGTCGACCCGCTGCCTCAAGGTCCACCCCCTCTCAAGCGCCAACGCCGGCGTGCAAAACGAGTGAGTATTTGTTTTTCCAAAGGCCCTTGATGCCTGCTTGCAGTGCGTCGAACCCGGTGCCGCTTGCAGGCTCAAGGGCCGTCTTCTGCACGGAAAAGTCGGGGTATAGTAAATATCTTGCTGTCACAGGGAACAGGAAATCCCCTCCGCGATTGGATCCCATTCCGGGATACCTTCCTCGACGAGCTACTTCGGCATGAAGGCCTTGGTAACAACACGGAGCTGCCGCACTGCCAGAGCTGCCAGGAAGCAGTCGGCGAACTGAAGTGCCGTGACTGCACCGGGGCGTTGCATCTGTGCGCAGGTTGTATTGTTTCCGCTCACGCAATGGAGCCACTACATCGCATCGAGGTGCGCCTGCTCCACACATCATGCCTTAATATTCTGACTGTGCGACGTATAGCGGTGGAACGGCAAGTTCTTCGAGCCTCATTCTCTGGAAAAAGCAGGCCTTCGCGTCCAGCTGGGGCATGACGGCCAAGCGTGTCCGATGCCTCATTTCCGAAAGTCCCCCATCTCCGTCATCCATACGAATGGGTTCCATAGCGTCGCCATCAACTTCTGTGACTGCGGCCGCGCAGGATCGTCGCGGAGGATTGTCCAGCTTCTGCGAGCACGGTGGTGGCCGGCAACAGTGAATAGGCCGCAGACAGTCACAACGTTTGCCGTGCTCAAGCTGTTTCACGCTCTGACGCTGCAAGGAAAGGTCAACGCGTATGACTTTTATATGGGACTCGTGCGTCTCACCGATGGCTTAGGTACCCGCCCGCCTAAGGTGCGAGCAAGCTTCATATACTCAAGCTAATTTGTAACTGACACTGTATCAGTACCGCTACAAAGAGTTCATCCGATCGATGCGCTGCTTTCGGCACATCCGCGCTGCCAAACGCGCAGGAAGAGGCCACGATCCAGAGGGAATCGAAGCGACGGGACCGGGTGAATTCGTCGTGGAGTGTCCGTTGTGTCCTCATCCTGGACGCAACATGCCGGAGGGATGGGAGGATGCGCCAGAGGACGAGAAGTATGTCTCGGCTCTGCTCTATCCGCTGTTTGTAATACTAACTGCGTATGTGTGCTAGGTGGAAGCATGCGATGTTTCTGGCAATCGATGCCAACTTTAAACTGAAGCTCAAGAACCGTGGCCTCAAAGACATCTCGCTTGCGCCGGGATGGGGATATTTTGTGAACAAACCGGACTATGAGGCGTTTTTAGCTGATTATGTCGACGAGCCGGAGGTGTGTAGTCAACATGTCACATTGGAAACATGCTGACGCTGAGATGATTGTATAGATGAAACATTGCGACTCAAATCACTCAGCAATTGACCATGCGAACACACCGGCTCAGCGACGATTTGCAGTCAACGGCGTCGGTGCAGTCGTTTGTAATCGACACATTTTCAATCTCAAGCAATGCATGGGGGATCTTGAGCGCGGGGAGCGGTAAGTGCTGCCTTGTTCTCGTCACGCGTCGCTCATGTCTCGCAGATACAGTAACATGACGTATATGTTGCTTGCGACTCTGTCTCTCACCGTGCCAGACATCAAGACGCTTTTCATATCGTACGACATTGCATGTTCATTTTACAAGAACTTTGAAGTACGGATGGCGAAGCACCCGGAGAGTCGCCAGCTGGACCTCGAAAATATGTCGTTGAAGTGGGCGGTCCCGAAATTTCATCTCCTCGCGCATGGTGCCAAGTGCCAGACCCCCTTCTCTCTCAACCTCATGTACGGTGTTGGCCGAACGCATGGCGAAGGTGTCGAGACTGGATGGGCTGAGATGAACGGGGCGGCTTTGAGTACTCGGGAGATGGCAGGCTCTGCACGTCACGAGGTGCTCGACGATGTTCTTGGCGCAATCAACTGGCGCAAACTCATCAATATCGGTGAGTATTCCATAATTCAGTGTTCCTCTCCCGCTCTGACAACGCGTAGGAAAAGCAATGAAGGCCCAAATCAAGGGCGCCGTGGCCGGGCGTTTAGAGCAGAAGGGAGTCTACGAGGAGATGAAAGAGACGGTCCCAGTTCTTGTCGCGGAGAAGTGGGATGCCATGGTGCTAGCCTATCGGAAGAGCGACTCGGCGCCGAATCCATACGTTGAGCCTGTCCCCAGTACGTCGCCCAACCTCTGCCTGCAACCAATGCTGATATGGAGAACAGCAACAACCCTTGCCGACGTTCGGATCGACTTGGCGGACGAGGAGGCAAAGGAAGCGCAGTCTGGTCAGGTCTCAATGCACGAGATGACCGCGAGTGTGTTCTTATCCGTTGGAATGGAGCTTGAGGAACTGCAGTAAGCAATCAACGTAAAGGACTACTATCACAACTGACTCGAGCTGTTGGCAGACGAGGTATCCTTGCGACTATCAAGACGTCTTCGAAAACAGCACCTGAAAAAGCAGCAATCAAGAAGAAGCAAAGCGTACTCCGCCACCGCATCTCAGCGTGGCGGGATGTCCAGCAAATCTACATGCCGGGAATATCTCATCTTATAGCTGCTCCGTCTTCCGTCCTTGACGCTGCCGATGATGGAACGCCAATCAGTGAGCCCGAGAAGATGGCTTTGCATCTTCCGTCACAAATATCAGTGAGCCTTCGCCTCGCTGGATGCGTCCCAGGTCTTGTGGACAAGGAGGCACGTCTGCGACAGGCACAGGCAGAAGATGCCCTGCACCAGGTATGTGCCTGTAGATGGGATCTATCAATCTTACTGAGCAGACATTAGGTGCGCCGCGCCCTCCGCACACGTCTCGCACTTATACGGTACAAGCATGTGCAGGTCGATGGACCGGGCCAGAAATCTAATACCCGAGCACGGAATCTCCTCAAACGGCTGCAAGAAAAGCTCCAGCGCCACGTCGAACGGTATCGTTGCGCATACGCAGCGCTGGAGACATTGGCTCCTGATGGCACCTGGAAGACTCAACTTCGCAAGCTGAATGACGACGATATTCGAAGCCCACGGCTCGAGGACGGAAAGCTTGGTGAGGGACACCACGAGGTCAGTTGGATATGGCGAGTGTTGTCGCCTGACGCGCGGGATGTTCCTCTGTCAAAGAAGAACAAAATCAATACCACAATGTCCGAAGAGGATATTCATGACAGTGAGTTTGGATATCCGAATTATACTCATGATGTACATGGATTTCATTGAATATGCAGGTGTTCGTGTTGATTATGTCAAGACACAAGCTCGATATCTTCGCTGGGAAGAGGAGATTACACATCTTCTTGAAGAAATGCCACGTTGCCTTCGGTTCATGGAGTGGCGAGCAGAGACTTGGCTAGCAAAGCTCGATAGTCGGCCCGATGCTCCTTCCGACATTCAATCAGGGCTGAATGCCTTTTGTCATCGCCAAGCTGCACATTCTCGCGAGATTGCACTTAGCTTTGGGAAGCAATGGCGTCCTGTACTTTCAGGGCTAGGACTTCTAGATAGGTGGCCTGCTGATGTGAGTCTGCCTCTGACCACCTCCCTAGTCACTCAGGAGACCTTGTTAAGCGAAGTTCGGGTGGGAGGAGGGCTAGACGCTGAGCAAGTGTCTGATACTTCTGAGGAGTCAGTGGACTCACAAAGTAATAGTGACAAGTCCAATAGTACTGTTAGCGAGTCAGACTCTGTATTCAGACTCCAGCTTAATGTTTAATTGTGCATTGTGTTGTCTTCGATTCTGGAAATTTTCTAAGTCTTAAATAATGGAAGTATAGTAAATACTGGCATAGTAGTGGATGGCCTAACTTTAACCTGCTATGTCGGTGTCAATAGGTACTAGACAGAACCGTAATGTGAAGTTATAGGCTTTCTCTACTATCAGTAAATACTAACAGGTTACGTAACCCCACATTGGAAGTACTACAAGCTAAGACAAACATGCTACCATGTCAGTATCAGTAATCACTAGGCGGACAGCCAATATGTAATCCAACATGTACTGAATCAGATCCAGTAATTACTCGTCCTGATTTGAATTTACTGAGACAGCAGTGTTATACTACAATAATAGTAAATACTGAACACTTTACATTGACCCTAAGCTATCATAGAGGTCAAGTGTCTACTTGACAATATACTGGCCTTAACAGAAGGTCTAGTAAATACTTACCCTCTAGAGCATAGTAAATACTAGGCACAGCTCTCCTCTCATTGTTCACACTAGAGCATCCAGTAATTACCAGCTCAGAGAGCAATCCAAGGGGCTAGTAGTTACAAACCTGGCTGAAATAGTAAGGGTTAGTAAACACAAAAGACCCTGCACTTTCCTTGCACTGCCAGATATGTTATAGGGTCCAGTATCTACTTGCCAAATGACAATCCTCAATAGAGGGTTCAGTAAATACCTAGCCTCTAGAGCATAGTAAATACTAGGCATAGCTCTCTCCTGGCTATGCACACTAGAGTGTCTAGTAAATACCTGCCCTCTAGGGCGTGGTAAATACTAGGTATAGCTCTCTCCAGACAATACTGAATACAGGGTCCAGTGAATACCTGCCCTCTAGAGCGTAGTAAATACTAGGTATAGCTCTCTCCTGACTGTGCACACTAGAGTGTCTAGTAATTA
>MU277361.1:4570-15955 GCA_022160305.1 Artomyces pyxidatus | reverse complement strand
ACCAGCAGGCCGAGGATCTGCGACGACAGGCTGAGTACCAGCAAGCAGAGGATCTCCGCCGTCAGGCTGAGAACCAGCAGGCAGAGGATTTGCGACGGCAGGCCGAGAACCAGCGGGCCGAGGATTTGCGACGGCAGGCCGAGAACCAGCGGGCCGAGGATCTGCGCCGGCAGGCCGAGCAGGAGTGGCAGAAGTTACTCGCGGAGAACCTCGCTCGGGGACAGGCGTTGGCGGACCTCCAGAAGGCGTATGAAGACCAACAGCGGCTAGCTCAAGAGATGTTAGCACAAGCGAGACGTGAGGCGATGGATCAACTTCATGAAGAGAGCCGGCGGATGCGGGAAGAAATACAGCATCAGCAGCAGGAGGACGCAGCAGCAAGGAATAAGTGGATGGAAGAGCAAAAGGCAGCCTTGGATGAAGCCGTTCGACGCGAGCAGGCGGAGTCTCGACGCGCTCAGGAGAAGTTGAAAGAACAACTACATGAAGCCAGGAAGAGAAACTTGGAGAAGGAACAGCGCAACTGGCAGCAACGGACGGCAGACAAAGAAGAGAGGATGGACGAAAACGACGGAGACAGCATGCGCAGAGAGGAGTCCAAAGAGCGACTTCGTGCGAATAAACGGAAAGGCAAGCCTTTCAATCGGCCTAGTACCCCCCAGTTCAAGCAAGGTTCCACGCGCCAGAAGACTCCCGGGCCTTCTCGTCCCCAGGCTCCTCACGCCCATCAGCACGCTCCGAAGACGGAGCCGCACACATCGCAGCCGGACTCACATACCCCGCAACCCGACTCGCACACCCCGCAACCGAACGCACATACAAAGGTAAGTTGTCATCTCAGTAGTCTTCACGAGAGCTATCATTCTAATTTGTATGTTAGGACGTGCCATCCGATGGGAAAGAAGATGCAGAAATGCACGATGCAGACGAACCAATTGATGGAGATGGAAAAAGGGTAAGCATTCTTCAGCCTGGCCCTAGCGCTTATATATCATGAGTCTTGCATCACACTTTCAGTCTACTCACGACGACGATGAACCCATGAGAGACGCGGAAGAAGGATCTTCCAGTCGAGCACATGAAGACGACTTTCCGAAACCAGCTGACGGAGATGAGTCTGCGCGTCGAGCGCGTGAAGACTTCCAGGAACCATCCGATGCAGATGACGAACGCGAACGCGAGCAGACCCCCAGGCCAAACAATCGCAGTGGCACTCCCAGACCGAAACCGCGGCCGCGAACAGTTGGTGTTCCAGTGGTCTGAAGCTAGCGCTTTTTTCTGATCGAATCACAGTTTGAGCCTGCTTCCAAGGACGACATCCGCATCCTATCGGAGCAGCTGTCTTCCGTGACCGAAGCTTTGAAAGGCTTTGCTAATACCCGCCGCGCGGAAGCCACTGCAACCGACGCTGCCGACGCTCCGGCGGCATCCAAGGGTTTCAAGCAGTCACAACTTCCCAAGCGTCGACCCATCGCGACGAATACCCTCCATGTCAGAGGAATATCTCCTTCCATTCATGATGATGTCATTGATCTTCGTGTGCTCGTCCAGCGTTTGGTTCGAAACTATGCCCTCAAACTCATGGGAAGAGAGTCGACACACTCACCCTTCACCGGATGCATAATCGAACCTGAACATGAGACAGTGCTTGAATTTGACCCGCGGGAGGGAGAATGCTGCACTGCAGAAGAGTTCTGGATCGATATAACCGACACCGAGACATCTGACTGGAACAGGTCCGCAGCGAGGGTGTTCGCCAGAGACTTCGTTTTGCAGGACGAGCACTATCAATTCCGAGACGTGGCCTTGATCGAAGAGAAGTTCCTGAATCACTTCAAATCTCTCAGAAAGGCTTACGTGACAAGCATCAAGTCCATGCAAGAGCGACGGGCTTTGCAGAGTGCTTACAATCGCTATGCCCGCAAGAGAACTGTGTGTCTATTTCTCCCTTCCTCGTCAATCATCGTTCAGCAACTCTATATAGACTTGGGTTATGCGCTGTGATAGTGCTCGACGATGGGGAACACGTAATCCAGATGGGACTAATGAAGATCTAACCATGCTCCAGCGGCTCGGGCCGAACGGTATGAGCAGCGACGAAACTGATTATGAACAACACGGGCAGTATCGCATGTTGAAGAAGACTTGGAGATCGTTGAAGTTGACCAACTGGCTGCATGGATGGGATCAGCTCCATCGATCGTACCGGACAGGCGTTGTGGGTCCAGTCACGCGAGGAAACCAGCCCAGATGGAGGTTCATAAGTAACAAGGTCGACGACACCCGAGCTCCCGTGACTCGCCTTCCCCGGGATGCATACAGCGCGGATTGGGTTGCACACCTAGACGATTTTACGAAGAATTCTATTCAAGCTGAGGACAAAGATTTCGGTTTCATCCACGGAGAAGCGGTTGAGGCGTATGTGCACCTCTTTGATTTCTATTCTTCTTCTAGCTGACTCATCCTTGCAGAGCCATTCGACGCGGTGGCGCTACTAACGGACCTTCTCGAGCAAGACAGTACGTTTGAATGGACCCGATGCATCACGTTACCAATATACCCTCCTGTGCATTTGATCATATTTGCATATACAATACCCATAGTGGAACTGAATTGCTGTGGCCGCTGGCCTTCATTCGCAACGTTGCGTGACGAGCGATTATTTTCTCGTCTGACTCTTCCAAGGACAGTACAATCGCTCCAAGGGTTCTGATCTGGAACGGCACGTTTCTAGTAGGCCCATGTTGTTTGAAGACCGACAACTACCGACAACTCAACGTCTCTCCACTCGACGGCGCCGTCACTGAAAGTCTGAAGAATCCGGTGCGTCCTCTCCGCGCGTTCTAGCGCTGCATCCGTTACTGAGAAGCCTTGACCGCCGCGATCTCATACATAGTCATTGTTGAGCAGGATCGCGGCGACTTTGTAACCGAAAGTTGACTGAAGCTAGAGCGCTCCCATACTAGGCTTTGGTAGAAACTGTCTTCGGCACGCATATTCCACGCTACAAAATCCTCTTGTCCACAATCCGCAACCAAGATAGCTAATGGTTCGCCGCCGGTCCGAGTCCTCACACATCGGTGACCAAGCTGTAATTGAAGGTAGGGTGTTCTCTCTTCGGTAGAGATGGTCATAAGCGATTCAATATGTTGTATACCAAATCATTATTTTTCCACGATTGTTTCGGGCCTGTTGCGGTGCGGCTATAATCTTGTAACTCGGACCTGCGGTGATTCCACCCTCAAACTTCTCACGGGCATGGTCCTACGGTGACACCAGATCCTCAGCCGCTTAAGTACTTCGCACCTGACGACACGTTCTCCTTGGACGAGCTTACACGGATCTGACCTCTTATTCTCACCTTTTCTCAGCTACCCCAGCTGCGCGCGGAGTGTCCACCTGTTCCTTCAAGCATCGGTTTTATCTCCCATGTATGATGTTGCGACGAACCAAGTGAGCGACTTCTCTGTTTAATCGATCGCCTTCACCTAGTGCGACTTCATCACAAGAGCAGAAGGCGAACAGATCTATAACGACGAACAAGCACAACACGCATCGATTATTAGTGATAGAATGGACAACATAGTGGTACTAGTCGTTCGAAGGGCTCGCGTTTGGGACGCCCAGCTGGAGAGACGAGATCCACGTCGTCACAGCGGCCAACCAGCCCTGCAGGCTCAACAAACAGACCTGTATGCACAACAATAATGTTCCCAGGGCCTTGACGACAAGTGAAGCAACTGCCTCATACATCCATGGTAGAGTAGCCTAGAAAACAAGGGATCAGCACGCGAGGGCCTTCGGCATATACATGTGCCGTACCATCTACGAGAAAAGAATGAGTCGAAACATCTGCAGAAACTTTGTATGTACACTCACAGTGTTTGTCGCGAGAATATTCCTCAAGCCAGGGAAACAGAGGATTATAGGCAACACCACCGCCACAAGTCCCAGAAGCCTCATCGCGCTAGTATCGTGTGCCTCCTGTCCAAGGGCGTCAGGACCACAAATACGTAATGAAAGAGAAGACACCGACAATATACCCGATGACACGAACGATTGGACCCTCAGAAATGTCATCTGTCCAAATTATCATGTATGGTAGACAACGTATAGACGCATCATAGAGTCACAAACCCTGTTCCGCAATCCACAGTTTGATGAGCGATATTTTCTCTCCGCCGATGCCTGCAGTGGCCACCAAGGCCCGCGTGAAACGCTGGTGGGCCTGGACGATACAGCCGATGAGCACCGATGGGTTGCATGAAGGATCACGACCTCACACAAACGACTTGGACCAGCTCGGCACCTAGAGAAAATGAGCGCAGTGTCAGAGAGCATCAGATAACAGAAACTACCGTGCTTCAGAGTTTGTTGATGCTCCGCAGTTTCAGTGTCCCAAATATTGACACCGCCGGTCGTGGAACCGCAGATGACAGACTTTCCGCCATGAAGAAAGCTCACCTGGAGCGGAACGTTCATCTCCGGGCGGATCGCTTGTTTGTACGACTGAAAAGGTGCGGATTGACCCATGTAGTAGGCGTCCATGCCGCTGTGAAGATTGGAGATCAGTAAGCAGCGACGCTTGAGTGACAAAGCGGAGAATCCTCTGCAGATAGAACATGTTGAGACAAACGAGTCATCAAACGCAACCCGTGCGTACATGTGACCGTTCGGATGAGAAGGCGGTACGATATGCCACAGCGGAACTCGGGAACCGACGTCCCAGCACCTGCTCAAGCGCATCAGAACGATGTACAGCAGCTGACACCATTAATTCAAGAAATTGGTCTTACACGACGCCGTGATTGAGGTAGGAGACTATCAGCTTTTCTCCACCCTGATAGAGATGAAGCGACCGAGCGCGCACACGATTATCTTGCTGAGGTATCTCAGATACAGGGTCGGGATGAGGCATGAGCGAAAATGTGTAATACGGTCCTGAAGAAGACGAACTCAGTTCAGCAGCCTGAAGGTTCAGTAAAGGAAAGATTTGCACCCGACTGCATCTTCTTGGCAACATGGACCTCCTCTCCCACTGCGACGGCCAAGTGTGCGGAAACGGGGTCCATATCAATCGCATAAACTGGCCCTCGCGCGCCTGTGAGGACTTCTCTGCTTGTTTGCTGTAAGGGGAGCATAAGCCGTGAAAGGAATGGCAGCTTGCACGACTTACTTTGAAGTCATCGATTAGGAAAACATCACCCATAGACGATCCGCAGAACAGCCTTCTGCTGTGCTGTGGGTCCCACTTTAAACACACAAGAGACGCGCCGGAGATGATAGTACGGTACACCTCCTGGCGCTGCGTGACATCGAAGACGACCAAATTGCCGTTCTCGTCGCCACTGGCCAGAAAGACACCGTCAGGAGAGAACTCCATGCAGTATATCAGGTCTGAGCCTGTCATGTTGAAAGTATGGGCCAGAGAATAAGGAGTTGGCATGGTTGGGGAGATGCTTTGAAAGAGCACGACGGTGCCGTAGTAGCGACGCGCGAACCGGTTTGAAGCCGGCCCGGCCCGGTCCAAGGCGTGCTCGTGCACCCGGGCCGTAACGCGTAACGTGCGCGTAACGTGCTAACTTTGTGTCCATGTGGCTCGCGGTCCAGTGCTTGGATTGCCTCCGACTTTTAGAAAGAGGTGTTAAGGTGCGTGTTGGCTCACAGATCCTTTACTTCTTTTTGTTGATATTTTAGCATATAGAATTCAATCGCAGTCTGAGTATGGATGTGGAACACCCATCAGACACCGGGCGCCGTCGGTTTTGCGACTGCCGCCACTGCGTACGGGAATATGAAGATCAGCCCCACCGATTTGTTGGAAATCACGGTAAACATGGAATCTGGGTCGATCAACTCACGTATTATCGACACCAGAAGGAGGAAAACATTTTGAAGGATCTGGAGGGGAGGGACGCACAGTCGATTGGGGATATTCTGGCCCTGCGCACGTTCACCGATGCCCCGGTCATCGCTGGACCGGCACCTGCCCTTCTCGATGTAGACTCCTCGCACGGTCTCGAAATGCCTCCCGACAAATACGAGGACGACCCGCAGCCCAACCCGCGGCCAATGATGGATCCTGCTGTGCGATCAAGCATCGATGATCTCACTCATATCGAAGGAGCCGCGAACCATATTGCACTCTCCTTTCGCCCTCCTGCACAACTCGTCTTCATTCGTTACCCTTCTGCGACTGGTCCCTATGAACGTCGTCCGATAGAACAGCTTTCCGAAGTGAACTCTGGCACTTACGCGCTACGGTCGGGTCATGCGGTCAACAATTCCTTTCTGGCAGTCGAAAACGAATTGGCCGCTTTACTCCTGGAAGCACGAGCCGCCGCGACATACGGCAGCGAATTAGTCTCCAAAATGCGGCTATCTGTCACTGAAAGAATAGAGCGCGAACTGGATCGATTGGATGGCTTGAAGGAGTTCGAGTGGGAGTATCAACGCTCGCATCCAATCGAAACCGACGTGAGAGAGAGGAACCCTGATGGTTTTGTGGACAGTGGTACGTGGCCATTACTACTCGTTTGCGGATAAGCCTAATTCTGCGACCTTCCAGAACCATACTTCTCTCGTTCGTACCGTGAATGGCTTCCAGTCGTACTTGCCGTGCACTTGACGGCGCTCCTCGTTCACCTCGTTGGTGGTCTGCCGCGCAGAATGAGTACATTAATGCTGGTCGCGATGCGAATGACCGTCGGACTCGCCATGAACGTAGCGCCAGCACCGGGCCAAGATGCGGACCAGCTTCGTGCTTCGATCTTGGCGGACATTCCGCAAGATATCCGAACGGTTGTGGATCGCTTTGATCTGGAACCTCGCACGCGAGCATATGCATGTTGCCCACAATGCTTCGCGCTCTATCACGAACGCCCTTACCCTTTCCTCTGCAATTACCGGTCCACCCCTCGCGGTCCCTTGTGTGGAGCTAAGCTATGGAGACAACGTGTAATCCGAGGGAAGATCCTCCAGTATCCTGTGAGGACTTATCTCCATCAGGACATGAAGGAATGGTTCGCTCGCTTACTTTCGAGGCCGGGAATGGAGGACTTCTTGGATGCGCCAGAAAGGACCACATCCTCCGATTTGCATGATATATGGGATGCATCGACCTTTCGTACCTTCCGAGGGCCCGACGGGCGGCCTTTTCTACAAGCACCTGGATCTGATGGTCGGTATCTCTTTTCTCTCGCCGTTGATGGCTTCAATCCGTTTCAAAACAAAACGGCCAAGCAATCTCACAGTGTCACCGGCATATACATGGTTTGTCTAAATCTGCCTCCTCATCTGCGCTACCTCCCCGAAAACATGTATCTGGTCGGCATAATCCCCGGTCCCACGAAGCCTTCCTTACACGAAATCAATCACTTCCTCAAACTGATTGTAGACGATCTGGCGCTCTTTTGGACGCCTGGCGTCTTCTTCTCACGAACAGCAAAATATTCCGACGGTAGACTGGTCCAAGCGGCATTGGTCCCCCTTGTCTGTGATCTCCTCGCCGCATGCCAAGTCGCTGGCTATGCGGGCCATCAGTCGACATTCTTTTGCCATTATTGTCTCCTACCTCGTGAGGACATCGAAAACTTCAATCGGGCGACCTGGAAACCACGCCATTATCATACCCATCTTGATTTAGCGAAGGCTTGGAGGGATGCCGAAACGCAAGAAGAACAGGCGGATATCTACGAGAAGCACGGTATCCGATGGACGGAGCTACTCCGCCTTCCCTATTGGAATCCTATCCATTTCACGGTCGTTGATTCTATGCACAATTTGTACCTCGGACTCCTGAAGACACATGTCCGAGATATATGGGGCATGGATATCGATCTCCTGGACGGCGACTCCACCGTCTCTCCCGTGGCCAAGGTCATCCCTCGTCCTGCTGAAGCATTGATGATTGAGGCGACGAACGCATTAGAAACGGGGTCAGCCGAAGCTCTAGCGAAGATCAGAAGAGCTGCGTTGTGGCATCTTTGTAAGGATCGTAACTGCCGGCGTGCGAGCACAACGAAGGGGCTTATAAAGCAGCTCATGAAATGGGTAAGTTTGTTCTGCTTCTTCGTGAGTGAGTACATGTCTCAACGGTCAAAGCGGTCACAGCGTACCGGTGCAGCGGTGGATGCACCACTTCTTCCCATAGACTTCGCGCGAAGTATGTCGATCGACTCAACAACAACTCAGGATTCCATGAGTGTGTCGTCCGTAGCATGGAGTGACCGGGATGCAGAAATGCAAGATGATGTAGCTGTGGAAACGCATATCACCCGTGTAGGGGTCACCGAGCCGTCGAACGATACTCATACAGCTCATTGGACGGATACTTTGGCGGCATCGGCTGTCCAAACGTCGTCTCATGCCGCCGGCGCTAGCAGAGATGTATCTGTTCGAGGTCTATCATCGGAACCCGAGGAGAAGGACCGCCGCGACATTGAAGATGCGGAGCTGCACCTGACCAGTCGAAGCGAAGTGAAGAAGGCGAAGAAGCAACTCCTATTGTATAAGAAGAAGATATTAGAAAAACTTTGTGATTCACGTCACTTATCCAGGAAGGGAAACAAGACACAGCTGGTCGATAGACTGTTAGGATGGGTACGTCGTGTTTATTTCGGCTGATGTCTCAAACTGACCGGGACCTAGCGTACGTCTCGAAATAATGCAGCAGAAAATGTCGCGCCTCCGGAGGATGGCCACTCTCATGGCGCGGAGGACCCGGAGGCATTATTCGTCCAAACGTCGCACGCTACCACCGCTGAAGTCATCATCGACGATAACGACGACGACGACGACAACGACGACGACGACGAATCTTCTGTCCACAGTTTATCATCCAACGCTGCTGCCAAGAGTAACTTGGACGATGCAGAACGGTTACTGGCCGGACAAGGTTTTCTGAATGACAAAAGACTCTCGTTCTTCACGAAGAATGTGCTGAAACAGCTCTGTTCTGCGCGTCGACTTATCAGGTCTGGAAATAAGACACAACTTGTGGAAAGATTATTGGAATGGGTAAGCATGCACTGTTCCTAGTAGTCATGACCTGTATACTGATCTAGCAACCAGCGCAATTCCCAGGATACCGCGCCAATGGATCCCTCCGTACCTGTCGACAATGTATCTCAAAGGGTGTACGAGCGGATCCGGGAAAATACAGAAGCAGAAGAATACTTCGTTAACTCTCCTAGCGTTACCCCAGACGGCCTCTCGCTCTTCACCCAAAAGACGCTGTTTTCTCTGTGCAAATCCAGGCACTTGGCGGCCAAATCTAGTGATAGCAAGGCTCTTTTGATCTCCCGTTTACTTGTGTGGGTCAGTGAGCATTCAAAATGCATATCTAGCTCAGAGACTTAACGCGTTTGCCAGCGCCATCGCGATTCAGACGAGCTACCGCCTTTCTTCGTTGGGGGAGGTGATACCGTGGAAAAAGTTGTTCTTGGGATTTCGACACTTCATGAAGTTAAAAAGGACATGGCCAAGACTGAATTGCCGTCGTGGATCAGTCCAGCACCAAAAAATCTCGGATCCACCTCACAAGGCAAACTTAGCGCAGATCAAATGCTAACGACATGCACTATACACCTTCCCATCACTTTGATACGGCTATGGGGAAATCTGGAAGGCCGTCCACACGAAATGTTGGCCAATTATCTTGATCTAATCGTAGCTGTCGAGGTGAGTGAGTGCCCATCTTTAAAAACTACTCATTAAGGGCAGGCCTCGCAGATCGGCTCCATGCTGACGACTTCTCCAGCTCATATAAAAATATATGACGAGCGTATGGTTCGCTACCTGGAAACGATGATCGACCTCTACAAGGAAGCCAAAGTCCAGCCGAACCACCATCTCAGTTTGCACTTGGGTGATTTCCTATATGCTTTCGGACCGGTGCACGCATGGCGGGCGTTCGCATTTGAACGCTACAATTACATCTTCCAGCAGGAGAAAACGAATCAGAAGTTCGGTAAGCGAACAAGAACGTTGTAGGGCCCCGGCTGACGTTTCGTGGACCAAACAGGCGAGCTTGAGCTCACCTTCATGAATCATACATGTCGTAGCGCCAACCTGCGACCATTGATGCGCGACCCTGTTATCAACGAGAAGATGTCGGAGCTACTCGAGGCCTATCGGAAGCTCGAAGAAGAGGACCGACGCGGAACGAGGCTCACGGAGATCAATATCCTCAACCCAGAGCACCGAGAGCCTGTGACATTTGGTCAAGCAAAGCGCGATCTGATCGAACTGGACAGGTCCATCTATCGGTCTCTGTTGAGCCTCTTCAATATGGAGTGTCCAAACCAGTTCGCGCCATACTACGGCCTACCTGCGACGCCGGGGCTTCTCGTCCTATCGCGGTCTGCCAAACGTCACGAGAAGATGCAGATTTCGGGGGTATCGTACCAGTCACACGATCGATCACCAAAGGACAGCAACATCATATATAAGGCATCCGACGGCTCTGAAAACGCCGGCCGCATCGTCAGCATCTTCACCCACACTAGAAGTGGCGCTGGCGAAGACGTCATATCGGAGGTGTTTCTAGCAGTCCAAAAATTGGAGGAACTCTCCGACATCCATAGTGTTTTCGACAAATTCAGGACATTTGCCCTTGTTGGAGGGACATTATACTACGACAAGTACCAAGACAAAATACAGGTCATCCGGCCCCGTCAAGTTTTATGTCATTTCGCAAGAACGAGCATGCGGATCGACCATATCGAAGAACCTTGCGTCCATGTCCTTCGTCTCGACAGGGTGAGTCTACAATGTATTGCAGCTCGATCACTGCTAACCTCGCAATACGCTTTGTAAAATAGATGGTGGGGTCCAAGTCTTTGCATGAGATCTCACTTCAAGAGACGCCTCTGTGACATCACAAGTAGAACTAGAATTCGTTCCTCGTTCGTAATAGAAGTACGCCTCGCCAGTTCAAAACTGGTCCAGAAGGGATGCGAAAGTCCCCCTGGCGGTTTATATCCAATGATCACCAGCGGCCCGCGCAGCGTTGCGTAATGAGCACTTGTCGATAAATACAGATCACGAGCTGAAGGATGGGAGAGCTAGTTCGGGACGGGAGTACATACGTAGTATGCATTTGTGCGAGGCATGGAGCAACATAAACTCGCCGGAGGGGAAAGATGATCACATGAACACGTCCGTCCAGGTAACTGATAATCACGGCGAAAGGTAGCATCGGCGACGAGAGACAAGCAGCATGCACCTCAGAGTAGCTTCTTCAGCGATCGAGTTGAGGCTATGGCGGAAATTCCCGGAGGCGTCGACGTCAAGACGGAGAGTACGAATTCCAGGCATACTACGAAGACAGCCAAGTAGAGGAAGAGACGCAGGAAAGTACGGATAGGATTCCAGAGCTCGAGG
>MU277360.1:0-16486 GCA_022160305.1 Artomyces pyxidatus | reverse complement strand
TCGTCGAGAAACTCTTCGCCATCCACCCGAGCAAAGAAATCATCCCACGCCGGAGTGGATGGATTATCCATGACGAGTTCTCCTCGTAAGATCTTGGACAGCTCCGCTTTCATGTTGACCAATGTCCTGTTGTCTTCGGCGACGAGCTTGATGTTGACTTCGTCTAGCGTGGACGACGCAACAAAGATACGGAGGTACGATCCCCGAGCGTACCTCCGAATGGCTGCCTGGAGGCGCAGGACCTCGGATTCGATGACGCAGTAAAGTTCCCTCGCTATCGCGGTGGTGACCGAATGTACACGATGCACATACAGTCTCGTCCCGCCAAGAGCACGTTGCTTGATGCCGTGGAGCTCACAGGCAGCCTTTGCCACATCCGGAGAGCCAAAGCGTGCCCAAGCCCGCACCATACCATCCGTGTATGGCGGTGGACTTATATTGAAATGGTCCATCGGGCCGAATGCAGTGAGAAGTGTTTGAACGGCAGGCACTCCGAAACACTTGGCGCTGTACGTTTGTCGCTCGAACATAACTCCTTCGTTCCTGCCGAATAGAGACAGGTCGCGAGGTCGAGTATCAGGAGGTAAGCCATGGAAGCGAACATTGAAGGTGGAAATAACAGGCAAGCCGTCATAAATCGTCGCGGTGACCCAGTGATCACGCATCGTGGAGCCATCTGCAGCTTCGACTGCTTGTTGAGCTGCTTGAACCGTGTCAAAGCCGGCATATCCGACCTTTGATGGCGCGGCCCATGATAAACGGATCTCCTTGTCCTCTAGGCGGCTATTGACAGTCGACTTCCCCATCGACGAGCGCACGAGGATGCGTGCACCAAAAACTTCGGCGTTGTGCAATGCTTCGATAGCAGCGACTGCTTCTGAATACTCGGAGAAGCGGGCGCTAGCTACGGTGGTAGTGGCTTTGGTGCGCTCATGGATATTGACGGCGAGAACCGTCCCAAACGGGGCAAGGAGACGGTAAAGAGAGTCCCGACCTATAAGGATAGGTATGTTCGCCAGAGTGACCCAGGGTGATTCGGAAGCTGTGACGATTTTTTGGACTTCGAAGCCGGGTCCAAAAGTAACGCGGATAGCGTCCACGACATATATGGTCATGCCATTGGGATTGTGAGTGAATGAAGGTATCACCTACGACCGCCGAGATATTTAAAAACGAGTCGCGTAGAAAAATAATGAACGCACCGGCACGCCAGAGGCATGCACAGAGGGTATCCGTGATTCTATCCGTGATTCGAAGGACAAAGGTAAAGGTGATGCCTGTCGACATGTCAGTGTCGGAAACTTTCAGGTCGAAGGAAGATCTTCCCACCACTGATACTTGATGTGCGTAAGGGCACTGATTCCTGACACAACGACCGGTCGCGAAAAAGGTGGAGCACGCGCCCGGAGGAGCGGATGAGAATCCTTGGGCTCGCCGACTATTGAGCGACTACGTTCGCAAAAGATAAGAATCTGCGGCCCGGGTATACTCAAGGTTTCTCTAGGACCGACCGACCTTTGCGTTCGCGGGGACTGCAACTTGATAACCAGACATGTTGAATAGCAGAAAGAGTATCGATGACCTGACGTTGTTAGGCCATCATGTAGCGGTAAAATCAGAGATCAAGCAGTAATTGCCAACGTTGAAACCGACCTGTGTACCATACCATGAGCCGAGACGAGAGATAAGTCACTGCAGGCGGCGTACCCACGAGAATTGTGGCGGCCCGCTATCTCGAGACTGTCGAATAGGCCGGTGCGACACTACCAAGAGTCGGTGATGGAGAGGTTCAGGCCGTTCGCAAGACCACAGGTCATATAGGTTCGCTCACAGTGCCTTCGTCCACGGGTCGCAACAGTGAGAACTCATCGGCACACTGGCATGGGCACGCCGTGTGAATCCCATGATAACTTGAACAAAGGGCCCGACTTCGGCTGTCATGCGTGTCATGATGGAAGGCTGTTGGACCACTCGGAGTCAATGATGGGGCTGGAAGCTGTCCAAAAGCACCGACCTGAACTTCGCTGACCCTCAGACGATTGGCGGAGGCAAACCGGATGCCTGCTTCTGCCAGCGTTCGAAATTGACCTCCTTGACTGAATGGGCCGCCTCGCACTTGCTCATGATGGCACTCGGCATCAAGGCTGTATCCTTCCTTAATTGCGGTCGCTGTCGGCGGCGGCCTTTTCAGCTGCAGATTTCGCCGCTGGCACTATTTCCCTTAACTGGGTCACCGACGACCATGTCCTATGCTTCAAGTTCCCAGTAGCCCGTCGTACATCTCCGAATCATGGTGTACGTTACAGATGCGCAGAGTTGGTCTGCTACCGCCGACAAAAGCAATGTGAAAGGGATGACGGATCTTTCTTGACGCCGGTGAGATGGTGACAGTATTCAATCGGGTACGGAAAGTTGCGTACTTGCACGTAGTGTCCAAGCGACATGGTGAAGTCGTACATTCAAAACCATAATTCCGAAGCTAGGTGCTTACAAGCCCTATAATTCGCTGTCACTCTCAATTCCGGTCTCTCCGTCATCCTCTTCGACAGCACCAGCACATGTGTGGAAAGAAGCCACAGCCCTTCGAGTCATGATGATTCCACATCCACTGCAGCTGACCAGAAGATCCTGCACCTCGCGGCGACTGAGGCCCGGGACACGATGTGAGTCCAGCTGAAGCAATAGGCCGACGGTGGTTGGGGCACGGCGAGGTCGCGGGTTATGGGACTCGAGTAAAATTATGCCTAAGATGAGTCATCACCTTCGCAATCGTTCGAGGGTCGGACATGTCATCATAACTCACCTGCGCTAGTGACACTTGTTGGCGTTGGAGGTGTTGTCCCTTGACAGCATGGAATATTAGTTAAGACGGAGTGGGCGATAGTGATGACGTCATACCACCGCGACGTAGTCTGTAGCGTTTGACAGGCACTCCGGGCATATTGTAGATGCGCTCGATAACAACTGGCGAGACAGTCAGTCCTGGACCACTTCAAGAGCACTGTAAGACTTCGGCGAAACTGACCAAAATACCTGCACCGCCCTTGAGAACAAGAAGCGACATATTGGCCAGCGTGTCGACCTTGTTGCGCTCGCTCTATGACGGCATCGCTTGCTGCCTCACTTCGGTCGTTAAAAGGGCACAGGCAATAAGGACCATCGACGGCATGTGTGTGTCGATAGTCAGCGAGATCGGATGGACATACGCGCCGCCCGTCGCCATCAACTGGCCTGGGCAAAGGCGTTAAAGGGGCACGGGGAAGGGCACGGATTGCACTCACCAGTACCACACAACAAGAGCTCGATTCACCGGGTCATAATGCATAACAGCGTTGCTTGTGATCCTGATGGAATGGAGATACTGCTCTTCTTGTTGTCTATCCAAAGTGTGTGCTGACATCCGGGCGGGGTTTCTATCACGCCTAGACAGCGCCATGGCATAAAGCAAGTCAAAGTGGAGTGACTCCAGGAGATGGACTATGGAAGGGTTGTGGATCGGAAAGCTCGAAACAAGTGGGTTGTTTTATACTCTGACCATTGCGCGTGGTAGCATTCAGCGTGAGCATTGTCTGTGCCGATAACTTCGCACAGAACGCTCTACGATGAGCGACTGTCTGTCGGATAAGTGCAGGCGGCAGTAGTGACTGGCAATGAATGAAACATGTGCAGCACGCGGCCGGTGCACCGTCACGCCTCTGTCACGCAGCGATCATATGAGATAACGAATTGGGCGACCTGGGGTAGGGTCCTCCGCATTCGGCAATCCGGAGCTATTACCGGTTAGCTGACTTGCCTCAACAACGCAGGAGCGGTGAGTCGATAGACCATCTTGCGCCGCTTCCTCTCAGGCACTTTTATTTGTCCTTCGAGCGACCAAACAAAATTTACCGCTTTTGGGTATCCAATTGGCGGGTTGAGCAGTGAGCCGATGCGCTATTCTGTCCACCTGTGTACATTGACTGTACTGAAAGCCAACAGAACCTGTCTCGAGGTTGTCTCGGACGATTGCAAAATGCTCCTGTCCTCCCCGCAGACTTTTGCTTCCAAAGAGGTCGTCAAGTCTCGACGTTGCGACTTTCGGCAGACCTCGGCAGGAGATGGTCTATCGACCAGAGTTCAGCTGTAACTCAACCCATATCATGGAGCAATATTGTGATGGCCCTGGCTCATGCACCGATCCCGACTATCATGATGGCGGTCGAGGATGGCGTTCTGCAGTCCCTCGTTCCCTCTACGGTGTACATACCACAACGCTTGCAGGTATCATTCACCCTTATACAAAGCAATGGACCGTCTTCATGTCTGGAGTCACAGGCAGCCTGGCACGGATGGGCACGATCTCTGAGTCCGTGTCAAACACTGGTTTTCTTAGTCGAGATCTGTGCGGAACCACGGTGACGAAGGCTGCTCAGCTCCCCTGTTGTTTGGGCGGACTCAGCCTATCGTTTTGAAACCTCAGGCGCACACAAGGCGCACATCCCGTTTTGTTAGGCTCATGCCGTCGAATCGCCGACCGCTTTCCAAGCCGTCGACCATCCACACCAGTTTATATCACCCGTGTGGAGCAAGTCGTCCGTTGGGAGAGAGCTCGGTTCTGATGCCCGCGACAGAAGGGAGCAAGGCCGCAAACCTGGGGAAATCTTTGACGACATGCCGTTCAAGAGCAGACTTTCTCTCAGCAACGTCGTTGGTCCTCAAGCTTCAGAGTATTGGATATCTGACAGAATCATATTGCCAATGCTTCGAGCGCTCAGCACGGCCCGGGGTTAGGGTACAGTCAGTACCGTGCCGAATCTTCCATCAACCGACGTTCGACGTCAACTCAACGTTCAACGTTCATCCTCAGCGCGTCAAATTGAATCTTGCTGTGCTGCACTTGCCGCCGCTGTCCAGCGCTTTTGTCTCTGCCCTGACCACAGGCAGTAGGACGAACAGGTGGACAGACGTTGATCGCTTCCGTGGCCGTGAGCAAACCTAATCTCCGACCATGCTAAACCGCTCAGCACAAGCCGGCACCTCGGTAAGTGCAACAGGACCTGTAAGAAGCGTTCAATGTCAACGCCACCCACGGCAATCCTTATTTATAGTGGGGAAAATACTGTGAAAATAGGCGGGTGCTCTTCTCTCTACGCAGACCGCTCGAGTCCGAGCCGCTCATATACCGTATCGCTCTCAGACTATCAGACGCAGCCTGCTGCATTGCCGCCCATTCACTTCCAAGTATCATTCCCCCGTGGGCGAGCGACCTTACCGGCATTTTTTCCTGTCGCCAGCCAAACTCAACCTTTCATAGTCTGCAACCTCAATTACTTGGGACTTCGACACCTGTCTAGCCTCGCGTCTACTTCTCGGATGGCGAATCCTCAGAACGGCAGAGGTGAAGGGAGATCGAGAACACGAAGGGCACGACCGCCCACCTTCTCGGGTACAAGCCCGAAGAGCGTTGACGATTGTCTTGTGCCAGGGCGGCCTTCTCACGTCAACATCGTCGTCAAAACTTATCCCGCTCTGGTAAACACTTCTCCTCTCTCTGGGGTACGCATCACTGACTTGTGCAAATTAGCTAGGTACCCTGACGGCCTTTCCTCTTTACAAGCAACGTTTGTCATCTGTCAACGATTTCTTGAGTGCTCGGTCCATGCTCTACCGCCTACAACTGCCTCTCGAGACGCCGATAATATCAGTGCATGACATGATCATCGCCCGAATGCAGGAGAGCGACTATCGCTACGACCTTACTCGGCTCGAATCCACCGGCTCCCGTCCAGAGGACAACGTCTGTCTCCTCGTGCTGAAGCTGCGAAACAAAGGCGTCCGTCGTAACGGGCAGGTCAATCTCATCCGGGGACAGATCCCCCCGGATCTGACGCTCGGGGAAATGAAGGAAATGGTCGAATTTTCCCATCCTGAGCACCTCGTTGAAGTCTGCGACGGTGTTCCCTACTGGGCGATTTACTTCAGTAAGTCGATGGTCTCTCTTACTTCTCATTCGATTGAGGGCTTTGCTGTAGACGTCGCCTGCAGCCCAATGCCCGCCTCGCTCCCTGGCCAAACTTGGACAGGCAGTCCGTTCGCCCACACTTGCATATCACGCTACTTTTACTCGACGTTTCCCTGCGATGTGGGTCGGCCATCACAACGTCAATTACGCACGTATAGTGCGATGGAGGGGGATGAATGTGAGGGTTGTGCGGAAGCCGAACTTGCCGAGACGGTCCCTGTCACCCCAGCGGACACGGAAGTTATCGAGGTTGAGCACCCGGAGCCTCCCAGCCTGTTGCGAAGGGCAGGGCTTTTGGTCAGTCGATCTCTGGTGAGCCCTTTCCTTGCTCTAACCTTAGCAACTAAAATCTGTCGTCCCAGAACACCCGTAGCTCCAATGCAGCTGCAAGGTCGGGCAGCTCCCCGCCTTCCTTTGCAGCCTACATGCCGACCTCTCTATGGGATAGAGTCTGGGATTCGACTCCGGAGCCAAGCCTCAGGATTGAAGCATCACAGAACGTCGGCACCTTCGCGGCGAGGGTTTTCCAAGCCGCATCTGTAGGAACGACGCCTATTCCTTTAGTAGTACAAGGTGAAGACCTCACTCAGTTGGTCTCGAAGTGGAAGGGACTGCTGGTGGACGCCGTGGAGCGCGGTGACTTTACACAGGTCCTGAGTCCCCGCAGGAGCTTTGTTATGTAAGTGTTTCGGCTTCAGAAGCTTTCCACCCTTCTCTGAAAGTTATTCAGAGCTAATCGCGCTGCCGTACCGGGTGGGACGATTCGATCAATCGGCCCAGGCATCGAACGAGAGGTGCTTACTGCGACCTGGGCCGAATACGAGAGTCGGCCTGCAAGGTTCCTAGCACCCAGACTAGATGACAACTGGTCTCTCGCCTCCACCCCATTCGTTTCTCTCACGACCGTACCTCAAAGGCGGGTAGATCTCGCTGTATTAGGGGCAACTGTGGCCATCAGTATCGCGGCTGGGGTTGTGCCCTCTCCACTCAGCCCTGTTTTCTTGCACTATTGCCTCCACAATTGCGACTTTGCGTCGATCACACCATCCGTCTTGAAAGAATGGCATCCTCAATTCGCGGCGATGTTGGAGGACTGGAAGCAGACGGGAGCATCTGGTTCACTGGATCGGTTTAAGTACTGGGTTGCACTGTACTTGGATATCGACGTCAGTCTCCTCTTTTCTCCGCCATAATACCTTTACAATGCAAACATGTAGATCGCCACCCTGGAGGACCGCGACCAGCAGACCCACGACTCAGCGGCAGCCATGATGCTGTATCGTGCCGTACTCGGCTCAGAGGGTCCCAGACACGCCGATCTCAGAAGCTTTTTGCGTGGCTTTTATCTACCATGTCGAAATGGATTCGATTTTGTGGAGGTACGACTCTCACATCGCTGCTCTCTGAGGTCACCATTTCTGACAGAAGCATTACAACCCCGGCAGGCTGTCCATTCATTCAGGGGCGGATCAGAGTATCTTTTCACTGACCTCTGGTCCAATAGGATCACAGGTCCCCAATCACTGCAAGGTATCTTGGATATTCGCGTCTTTGCCTCTGTTCCTCGTAACAAGCGGGCCTTGCAACTGGACGGGCAATTTGTTTCCCTGCAGGACGTTGTGCAAGGATTCTTGCGGGGGACGGGCGTTCCCATACAGTCTGATTACGAAGACTGGAGTCCTACGGTACACCACACAGTAGACCTAGCTCTCATCGGCGAGCCCCAGTTCAGGCCGAAGATGTTCCACCGAGCGGCGACGGGTTATCAGTCCATTCAATCCGACAAAACTATCTCTGTAAGTGAATCCTACTTTCAGTCCCCGCAGGGTTGCTGAGCAGGGTGATTTGTTCCTAGGTATGCTTCGTCTGGGACGGAGATTTTATCTATCCCGGCGAACCTGGCGATGACGGGCGACGGATCAATTTGGCGGAGGGTAGAGTAGCTTGGAGAACGTGTGTTGGCGCTGTCATCATCCCGGCCAGCCATATCTTCCGATTGGTGACTGCCAACGCAGAGCAGCCAGCCAAGCTCCGAGCGGCGATCCATAATTGGCTTTTGAGGGAAACTTTGACTTGCATTGGTTACCATGGCATACTGTAAATTCCGAATTTCTCGCTGATAGGATACGCAGACGTATCTCAGCCAACACTCATTCCGTACTAGCTAGTAGCATGGAAGGTGCACACTTTGTTTGGATATCTTCGCACCGGCAGACGTCACCACGTACTTGATGAAACTTGATGCATGATGCATGATGCTGCATATAGGCCGCGTAGGGATTGAAATCATTTGAGACGTACCGCTAGAATCATTGGATAACTTTTTGTAAGGATCTGGAGACGCGCCAGACTCAGATTTCGTCTCCAGACGGTTGCCGAGCGGACCCTGACCGAATCTCGAGACTGCTTCGCCAGACTGCTCCAGCGTGCTTTGTTCACCCACCGCCGTGTGGACTAACGGAGACGTTAAAGAACTTCGCTTTGGCTTACGGCTGTGCCTCAGTGGATAGAGATTATAGGACCGTATGCTAGACACGGTGCCTCCAATAATGCTGTGTTCGTGCATCTCACGTATGACAGTATTTTTCGTTGTAGAGTCCAGGACGAGGTCGAGCCCATAAGATAAGACATCGGTCGAAGATCGACTTCCATCAATTATATGACAAATCACCCAAATAAGAAAGTGCTCCAGACTTGCCGTCGGCCCGGGAGCGCTTCCGTCTTCCCCGGCGCTCGCTGTCCCGAGTGGCGGCCCGGTCCCCCGGAGCGCTCACGCGGGCGCTGGGTCCCTCGCCTTTTTTTTGCGCGTTGGCGGCGCTGGGCGTCCTCTCGTGCGACGCTCGAGACATCTCCGCTGAAGAACATGCATACTTCGTCTTCCGCGCTACACCTCCACTCTGTCTCTCACAACGAAAAGCAGCTCTATGCTCGCCAAACCCACCAGCCTCCTCGGCTGATCCCTCCCCAGCTACTACACGCCCCCCTCGACTGCATCTTTTACTTTAACTTCGTGCAGGGCTCTTGTGCCGGCCGCACCTCGCACGCCTACATCCGTTCTCCCCAACCCGCTCGGCGTTCGTTCCGGCGAGGCAATCGCGACGCGGGCCAGCTTCCTGTTTGACTCATCCCAATCGCTCCCGGCTCCGATCAGCTGCATCATGCACGCGCCGTGGTTTGGATGTACGTTCCGTCAAGGATCAGCACACATTGAATGTATGCTGCTCCGCAGGCGCCTTGTGGCGGGCGCGCAGTGCACGTGCGCCATCTGCAGCAACAGATTCGTCGAGCTTTGCAGGACAGTCTACTGCATGGACATTCAAGACGTCTCGGTACGTTCGTTCAGGCTTTACCGTATGCCCTGACTTTCGCGTCTACTCGCCTGAGCTCAAAGCTTGACGTCATCTGTGGGAAGCATCCGGCCGTCACTGGCAGCACGTCGTATGTGCCCGGAGGTGCCCCGACCCTGCCTGTTCTCATGAACTGTCGTCTTCTGTCCCCACTCGGGCTATGTCACCGGTCACCAACTGTAGCCCTCTTGGGCATCCTGGCCAAACGAGTCGTCACTATCGGGGTAGTGTTTGTCTGTCAGCCCGTCCCCCAAATTGACGTATGTGCATATCACTGCCCGCCGCATCCAATCGTTATGCTGTGGACCCCATCAGCGCTTTAACGAAAACTATCGTGTTTTTGCGGACCTATGCTGGACGTACCCTAGTCTCCGTAGCTGACCGTATAGAAGACAGTCGTTCTGTATTAAGGATGCACCCGATTTTTGGATCGTTTCCACGCCAGACGGTCAGAAATATAGAGCTATATGACGGGCATCCGAGTCGGCGGCTGGCCGGAGGCATCCGAATTTTCGGTTTCCGAGCATGCTGAGAAAACTCAGCTATCCCCTCGCCCGCCGTGATTATAGTACTACCTTCCTTCATCACTTCTCTCCCTTCTCATCCGTTCGCAGGCAGCGCCAGGCGGAAGCGGCTGTACTAGGGCTACATTTCGGCGCAGAACCTGCCATCCACAGAGACCCGTCGCAACCCACACCCCGTGCCAGCGCCAAACAGCAGCGAACGTAACGTTGGCCAGCTGAGCATCACCGCCTTAATGTGCTGCTGTAATTCATCGCTTGCACGCAGGACCCACGTAAGCTAATTGAATATTGATGCAGGTCGGCTCCGAACGATTTGAGCCTACCATCAGCGTCACGGTAGTCGTGCAGGCTGTCCGTCACGGTTCTGGTGGAACCAAATGCTCTACATACGACGGCGTATCCCTTCAAGCCCCCGAGTTCGTCTGACGGCCACCACCTGCATCAAAGACGGACAGGCACTCTAAGCCGCCTTCTTGTCGCAATCGTCTGTCAAGATTGTAGCCCTGGCGGGGGATAAAAGGGTAAGTTTGACTCCCCCGTCCTCAGCAAGTCCCCCCTTCCTCGGCAAGCCTTGTACTGAAGAATCACAAGTGATGTCTGACCTGTCGAGTGCTGGCAAAGATGGAAGTAGTGCCCTTCGATTGGGGCCCAGGAAGAAAGCGTATGTATTTTCTTGCTACTCGCCGATGTCCCGTCTCACTCCATAACATGCTTAGATCCCAAGCTGATCCGCTCGTTCATCACGGGAGACATTTCGGTCGGACTGTACACGCCCTCGCAAACTTTCAAGCTCTAATTACAAACGGCCTCCTTCGATTGGGTGAACTTGCTGACACACCTGATGATCACTTCACTGCAGAGTGCGTCGCTCCGAGTCTTTCTATTGCTACAATTACTTCAATTAAACCGTCCCCTGTTCTTTTCAGGGAGCGACGAGAGCATCGGATTTTCGATACTCTTCTCCAGTCCGTCCCAGGCCTCGAAGAGCGTATCATGAATGGGTCCGATGAGGAGGTTGTGATCGTGTCGGAACTAGTGAGTATCTGTTGTGAATATATTGCCCTGTAGTCAGATCATGTGCTTACCATACGCTATGTAGCTACAGAGGGGAGCGAGCGCAGCACGCTCTGATGATACGAAAGGCATCAAAGGCCCGATCATTGACTGGATCACACCGCGAGGGCAACACCTGAACCCACCGCTACCTCGGAACAGTAAAATGGAACGCGGATTCAATCATGAGCGCACGGGTGGGTTATTATGTCCGGCTGGATTGGATTGGTCTCTCGACGAGTAAGATGCCCTACTTTTTTCTAAATTTGTGGAGTTGTCATGCGTTTCTAACCGCTTGACTTCACAGAGTCAAACAGAAGTTGCGAAGTGGTGAGATGCTCGTTTCTGGTGATCAATGGCCCATGTTTCTGTATCAAGGTTACCGCTACGATGCAGACAATCCATGGAAGGGTCTGTTCAGGAGCGATCTTTTGGTCACTGTGAGTCGCCTACGCGCTGATACTGGGAACTTGAAGTTTGTGTATTGATCGTGGCTCGCTAGGCGTATAAACATATATTCACATCGCCGAGCTCCGTAGACAAGGAGCCTAAGGCTACGCGAGCGGGCAACGCTCGGATTCATGGTATGACGAAGGTCACTGGGGCATCAGTTGTATACGTCGCCACGCAGGTGTGTTCCGAATTATCTAGGTAGATCGACGTCAAACTCATCGTGATAAGGTTCGGTTTGCTCTGAGCTCGTCTGGCATATTCTCCAGGACGGATACAATCACGGACTCAGAAACATTTTACAACTCGGCATGCGAGCTGTTCGATGACCCTGAAGAGAGCGAAGAGGTCAGCGATTTGCTCGTGTGGTGGAATAGGTACGTTGCCCTCTCGCCACTCCTCGGAGTCATTTTTATTGACATTTCCTCAGACAAATTTTTCCCAATTATTCTTCGGCCCGCAAGGCTGTTTCCAAGAACAGCGCCCTGGCCAAGATTAGGGAGAGGAGGGCTGCGATGAAGGCCGCCGCTAGAAGCTCTTCAACTGTTACGGGCGGCGCGACTGGCAACGCCTGACCAGACACGTTCGAAGTCTTAGCGATAAAGTTGCTAGCAGAACGGTAGTCGATTGGCGTGAATACTGTAGTACTATTACGAAGAGCGACGAAATATGCTAGATGTACAACCTAACGGACGGTGAGCTAGTGACGCGCTGAATTCTCAGATCTACTGCGTACATCGTTGTCAGAGCCTGCAATGTTGACGTCTAGCTCAATGACATCGATGCTAGTACTGTAATTTGGCACCTACTACACCTCGCCCGTCGGAACGACACGCACTCCGCTCGCGGGAAAACGAGCGAAAGTACCAGTCTGCGACGTATGTCCGTCGTCTTGCGAAGACTTCGAAATCACATATCGAGACAGACGCGCGCGGGCGCGTCACGGGCATGGCGGACGACCGCGATCGACCCGCAGCCCCACCGTTCGCCCGCCACGCGTGCGACTCTTCATGAACGGCCCACCTAAGTTAGGTGACCCACACCACTGAGCACTGCCCAATCCATGCGCACGGGAATCATTACCCTGGCGCCTTGCTAGGATCCCCCAGTTCTCAGCTGCGATCGTGACGACGCGGTCCAATACCACGGCCCTTCGGGCATCCCCTGGTCCTTCTGCAGAGCACTAGTGGTGACTCGAACTCCTAGGGTGACACGACAACCCTGTTGATATTCCCTGCCGGCGGAATGACTGAGGCTCCTTCTTGAGTAAGTATCTGAATGTCCGCTATGCGGCAGCTCGGCACACGCAAGGCGCAGGAGTTCGTGCTGGCGGAGCTCGAACACGGCGGTCTTCGGCACTTCTCGGCACGCTCCGGCAGCCGTGACACAACGTGACATTTGCTCGGAGAAAAGTACGAACACTGGTTAAACGGGTACCCTTGTTCGGATTCACTCCGTTATTCTAATGCAAGTGTCTTTCGGCGAGAAAAAGACATACACATGTAGTCTAGATACTACGCTATGTGTCTGTGAATTTTTAGGGCGTGAAGTGCTCAGACAAGAGCTCTGGATTTTTCGCGGCAAGAAGGTACGAACACCCATCCACTGGCAGGGCTAGTAGCTGGGCGACGAATGGGTGACGGTGTCCGTGACACGTCGTCCCCTTTCCCACACATTGTTTATTAAGCAATACTTGAGATGGCTGTGCGTGCCGACTTCGTGCCGACCTAACTATCTATTTCGAATTCGACGGGCCATGCCGGCGCCATGGCTATTCATCGTGTTATGGGCAACGTTTTGTTCGAATTGTTTGTGATTTAGGCGAGTCATCTTCAATATCGGCTGTAAATACGCCATCACGGCGTTGAACGTTGGCCAGCCTGCATTGCAGTGCCTGGCGGGTCTGATCAGTTCTTATAAACCTGCCTCGCGGAGCTGAATGTGCATCGTCCTACCCCCGCGAAACCACTCCATGAACCAGAAAACAGGTTGTGAGCGTTGACTTATGGGACCGTACGTGACGAACTCACCAGAGAATCCAGCGGACGACGTCCCCAAAACGTCCACGTTCCGCAACCTGCTTAACTGTGCGTACGCGACGAGCTGCGAGACATCATGCACAGCATACAATTTCCGAGTCCTTTGCCTCCCGCAACACGGAAGGCACGTCCGGGGTACAGAACGCATTGCACCCTCAGATGTCGGCAAGTGCATCTCCATTCACTGTTCTATTGTGTCGCCTATTCAGCCATCGAGCCGCACAGGTAGCATCCCAGATTCCGATCTTTGCGTCGGAATATACGTCTTCATCGAAGGTATGTACTATACCCTGAGTAGTACAACGGCTCTGACATAGCTACCGGGAATCAACATAGAAAGTCCATTGTCACCTAGTCGCCCTAGGTGCGTCTGAGTCCCTTTCTATTCTTTATATTCACATCCTCTGATCACAACCAACTCCCCACGCCGCTCTGAGACTGCAATTTAAAAGGCAGAATCTAAGAGCCAGTAATTTCCCAACCTGGTCATGAAATTACCTAATCGTGGGATCGTGAGTATAAGGATGCTAGCACGCGCCTAGTGAAGAGGGTTTCCCCTTCCACAATGTCCTCACTTTCTAACGAGACGTCTCTTACACGCAGCAAGCTGCAGACAATTGTTCATCTTCCTTCTCGTTTGATTCGCTCCCGCTCACGACGAACGAGCCCACAGTCAATCGCAACGAGCAGCAAGAAATCACCCTCAGATCATGACGCGCTTGACGCCAGCTCTTCTTATCCGAGCCCCTTCGACATATCGACTCCTCGAAACGGAGGGCCAGCATCCCCTCCAGGATCAGTTTTTGTGGAACCAGCATTCGTGGAGCCTCCTGCGAGGCCAGCATTCGTGGAGCCTCCTGCGAGGCCAGCATCCGTGGAGCCTCCTGCGAGGCCAGCATCCGTGGAGCCTCCTGCGAGGCCAGCATCCGTGGAGCCTCCTGCGAGGCCAGCATCCGTGGAGCCTCCTGCGAGGCCAGCATCCGTGGAGCCTCCTGCGAGGCCAGCATCCGTGGAGCCTCCTGCGAGGCCAGCATCCGTGGAGCCTCCTCCGAGGCCAGCATCCATGCAGCCTCTGGAACCTCCTCGACCGTCAGCTTTGCCTTCGTCGCTGCCAGAACCAATCGCAGCACTTCACCCTTCTCTGAGAACGACAGGAGTAGGTTTTTATACACCTGTCCATAATCTCACACTGAACTTCGTGACAGATACCTGATATCGACGCAGCCATCCTCCTTCCCAGCTCATGGTCGTCGGCAGCTCGGGCGAACGACCTGATGCTACTGGCTCGAGCATCGCGCGATGAACAAGAAGCCCGAAGACAGCACGCCGAACGCGTGCTTCGACGCCTCCAGGTGCTATGCGAGTTATGGAGTCAGGAGGTTACGTCTGCGAGTCAAGAGTTTAACAGGGCGGTTTTGGCTGTGGGAGCTGTGATAGGGATGCTGTCGAGCGTGGGATTCCCGATCAGCCGGCAGCATGGCTTGAACGACAACGATGAGGAACTTGGCGTAGATTTACCTGACTTTGACGAGTTAATGGTGTAGTCGTTTCTTGATTGTATGAGGGCGGGGAGGAAGGGAGGTTGCAGGCCCTGCTTCTACCTACGGAATCCCTCGTCGCTGTAACTTCATCCCTTCAGATTGTCAAATGTGTGAGAAGCGTGCTAGAGCTCATGACCTATCCTCATTTGTTCGAGCGTGATGGCCATGCGGGTCATTGGCTTTCGTGACGCGGTACAGCGAATAAGATTAATGCACGACTGAGAGCATGTGGGGGTGCTCAATTCTTAACGGGTCGGTTCAGAACAGATCACTTGGGAGGTTGCTGGGTCGCCCGAGGTTGGGCCGATGCAAGCTGTCCATATCCTTTGTGCAAACCCTAGAATAAGGCTCGATAGAAACGTTCCGACAAGCCACTGTCCCACGAGCATAGCGGTAGCACAACGGGGAATTCACTGGCTTTGAGTGCCCACAAGCATGTTTTGAGGTCGAAATTAAGCACTTTCTGAGGTTTAGCTGCCAATTGTGGCGGCTTTCGTGGGTCCTCGGACGTGTGCGCGTCGCCGCGCGACTCATCGCTCGTGGGACGTCATCCCAGATTATAACATTTGTACACAGCCTTATTCTAGGGTTCGCATACAGGAAATGGAATGCTTGCATCGGTCCAACCTCGGGCGACCCAGCAACCTCCCAAGTGATCTGTTCTGAACCGACCCGTTAAGAATTGAGCACCCCCTGTAACACATCGGTTGGCTTCCCCGTGGGCACTGCAATCACCCCTTCGTCCGAGCATCATCCGGCGTGAGGTGGCCATTACGGAATGCTTCAACTCCGCCGGGACTGCTGCGGGGAATCGGCCGTAATCCGGGTGCTGCCGCAGCGCAGGCGTCAGGAAGTAACTTAGAAGTATCTAGACTGCCGACGGTTCTATTCAAGTAGTCTTCGAAGGCTGGAGCGAAAGAGGGTGCTCGAAGTTGGGAAGAAACCTGGACGGCGAAATTATTCCCTACGGGAGAAAAAAAACTGCGTAGCCTGCCAGTGTGAGATCAAGAGATAGGGACGAGAATGTGGCACCGGTGAGAACTGCGATTGAAACTCGGGCATATCAGCGACGGTTCCCTCGTCGAGCTTGACACGCGATCAAAAAAAGATCCATGCATACTCAGGGTTACAAACTGGAAACGGCGGAATTACAGCGATTTGCATAAATGATGGCATTGGGTGGCGCTGCCGTCGACTGACATTCTGCAAACTGCTGTAAGTATACGCATTGAGGCCGAGGCTGCACTGACATGCTTGAAGGGGTACATCAGTGTGAGAGTCAGCCAGAAGTCAGCGCGCGGTCAGGCATGAATGTTGACGTTGCTTGGTCATGTTTGGCTCCGAAGGGTCGTCGGCGTGAGCGGCATGCGAGAGTCTCGCGGTCTCAGTGCGCGTCCGAGTCATCCACACGCCCGATGTATACCTCATTCGCAGAATTCGGCGGCGCGATGCTGACCCGGAGTCCATCGCGGGCCACGAGGACAATGGTCCGGGTCCGTTATGTTTTACGAGACCGCGAGCCTGCGGCTGC
>MU277359.1:1453-16639 GCA_022160305.1 Artomyces pyxidatus | reverse complement strand
ACTCGTCCGCACGCGCGGTGCGCTCTGCGAGCATTAAGCGTGCGGAAGCAGACGCATCTCGACGCGGGATCGTTCCCTATCATTCAAGCATGGGACCGAGATTATTATTGTCCACCGGAACCCCCCGCACCGCCATTACCCCTCCCCTCTTTAACACTTGGGACCGTCTTCCAAGCTTTATCGCGCCTGTTTCAAAGTATATACGGTATCTCTCTCCGTGCGGTCGACGTCGCCCCGGGAGAAGTATGGCACGGCGACGTACGCAAGTTTGAGGTGGTAGATGAGCGAGATGGCTTATTAGGATGGATCTACGCCGACTTATTCGCACGGCGGCACAAGTCAAGTGGGGCTGCGCATTACACCGTGCGATGTTCGCGGCGGACCGATGACGATGACGAAGCAGGGGATATGCATCCTGAAGGGGAGGCACAACACTTAATCAAAATCTCGCGCAGCTTTGAAGCCGGGAATCGCTATCGAATGCCCGATGGGGTGTTCCAGCTTCCGGTTGTCGTGCTGCTGACCGAGTTCTCTCGACCGTCATTGCAGCCACACGGTCCTGTTGTGCTCGAATGGCATGAAGTTTCGACTCTCTTTCACGAGATGGGCCATGCCATGCATTGTACGTTCATTTGATGATCCACCATGTTCAGGTCATTACTCAAATTGCCTCTGGGTTTCATAGCGATGATCGGACGAACTGAATATCAGAACGTCTCGGGCACGCGATGTGCCACGGACTTCGTCGAACTGCCATCTATCCTCATGGAGCACTTCCTCACGTCGCCGAGTGTGCTTACGTTATTTGGCTCAGACGAGAAGGCTACCCCCCATACAGTTGGGAATCACCATGAAGACCCTTGCCGCAATATCGATACGTACGGCCAGATTCTCCTCGCGGCGCTGGACCAGATCTACCACTCTCCTGCTGCCTTGGAGTCCGGATTTGACTCCACTGCCGTGCTTTCACAACTTCATAGTTCTCGTGGGCTCATACCTTACGTTAAAGGGACGTCCTGGCAGACGCAGTTCAGCCATCTTTTCGGATACGGTGCCACGTACTATTCCTACCTTCTTGACCGCGCGATCGCGTCGCGGGTCTGGCAGAAGCTGTTCGTGCGAGATCCCCTAAATAGGGAGACAGGGGAGATGTTTAGACGCGAGATTTTGCGGCACGGAGGTGGTGAGGATCCTTGGATGATGCTGAGTTCGTTGCTGCGTGCTCCAGAATTGATGGGTGGGGATGAGAGGGCAATGCGAGAAGTAGGAAGATGGAGGATAGAAGAAGATGTGTCAGTGCCCGGAAGGCATTGACTCAGTCCTGTTCACTGATACAACCTCTCCATAAGACAATCGCTCACATCCAAGCTTCAAAAATGGGATTTTAGTGTCAAACCATAGGCTGGTAAGATAGGCGTCAAGCAAAACCTACCACTTCACGTGCCGTGTGACCTGCCGTGACAAATACGACAAATATGACAATTACAGGTATATAAGAGTTGACCAGATGTAGAGACGCAGTAGTGGAGCAGACACTTTCTATGATTTAAGACTCGTCATGCTTTAGGGAAGTCTTCGGAGGTAGGTCGAGTCCATACCCCACCCGCTCGCGTTCGAACATGTGGTTTGGCGACAGCGTGTCATAAATAATATTGGCAAGTTGCCAAACGGGGACTTACAATATATTTAGATATTCCGTGGAAAATGTTCTCCCACGACCTTTTCGACCTTTCTCCTCCGTCGTGAAGAACAAAACAGATAATCGGCTCCCTGGGAAGTTTCAGGAAGGTCTTTCCCTTCAATCCTCAGGGACCCGATTTTTTCTAAACGACGCGAGCAAAGAGGAGAAAGGCAAAGTGACATCGACTCCCCGCCAAACAGGTGTAAGCGTGACAGATCTGATCACGTGAAGTGGTAGGTTTTGCTCGACGCCTATCTTAGGACTCGGAGTTCGCAGGGCCGTCCGCAAGTGTCAGATCTGTCACCGAAAAATCACGTGCATGGTCGGCACCTCGGCGGGTGCAGCAAAGCAGCGCGTCACCGCTCACTCGTCTGAATTGGGAAACTGAAAGCTTTGAACGCAGAGAGAGCTACTAATCAATTTCAGAAATTGACGATGCACAGACATGCTCGTTTGTGCAAGCCATCTCGCGGCGGCGGCGGCGCGAACGAGGCTGGACGAGGGCGTTCGCAGTGGGCGCTTATCCCGGAGAACGGCTCGCCGAGGTGCCGAGCCTCCACGTGACCTTTCGACGAGCATTTTGACAGCTGGGTGGGCAAGGTTTTTTGGTTGCCCAGGGTCTATGCCGGCGGCACGGATTCTCGGCTTCCAATTCCCCGCGCTGCGTGCAGCGCGGGATTTCCGGACCGCTTCCCTTTGTATCGTATGTACGCCTCGTTTCTGAGCCACTCTGGCTAGTATATAGCTTTGACTGCGAGCGCGCTGCTCTTCATCTCGTTTCTTACGCGCCGCTCGCAGTTCTTGTCGCCCCACCTCACCTCCCTAATCTGTTTCTCCGATTACTTTCTTATCTCGCTTACCCCTCTCTTACGATCCCATCACGCTTCTCTTGCTTCGTATATCTCTGATCTAGATCTCCTACGTTACTCCTCGCTACGTACTACGTCCTCACGAGTTGGCTTGAGGCGGACCCTCTTGCGGGGTTCGCCGAGATGCGCTCAGGGACCGCAATCCATCCCTTGCAACGCACCCCTCGGCCCGAATAAGTCAAGGACCCGAGACAGCTGGATGTCTGGGGCCTCGCGCGCGCGCTTGCTCACTTCTCACCCCTCTCTCCGGAGAGCTGGGCATTGATCGTTGACAGCTGCGGAAGCCTCTGCCACGCCACTCCGAGCTCTACATAGGTACATGCTTGCATCGTCACCTAGAGCATTGTAAAGACTTGGTCACCAGTCTAGTCAAACCATGAGGGATAGAAATAGATAAATTTATAACTTATGATAGTATACGTAACGAAGTATCATGTGGCGCAAGATATAAGGTATAGGGTACAGTACAGTGGACGGTAAATGAGGTCAAGTTGATAGGTGTGAATTTACCACGCATTCAAGAACGAAGACCACGGGAAGAAAGTCCCTTCATAGACGCTAAGAGATTTGGTGGGTTGCGAGGCGTCGAAGCCATGAAAATCAAAGTCGAAACTGGGAATGACTCCGAGATCTATCAATAGTTGGTCGGATCCCAGTGGGTCGCATAAACTGGATGGAGATGAAGGGAAGGGCGGGGATGAGGTTGATGATTGTGAAGGAGAAGCCAGCTCGTGTGAATGATCAAGCTGGTTCAAGACAGACCAGTCACATTCTTGCAAGCTGATACCTGTGTCGACCAGATCATCCGACACCGTCTGCGAGTCTGCTACGACCGAAGACGATGTGGACCAGCCATAAGGCGAGATATACTCGTGGTGGATTGCAGGAAGTTGGAACAGGGAGGACAGTCCATCCAATGATCGCAGTGAGGTGTCCTCGTCGGAACAGACGGTCGATACCTGTGCACTCTTGTATGAGTCGGATGATGTTGTGGTCACCAAACCACATGAGGAGAAATCAGCTGTGGATAAAAAGGCACAAAACGTACTTCAGTGCTATCGTCACGGCAAAAACAGAGGAATACGCACACAGTAGTGATGCATCAAGAGGATCCGAAAACGGCGCCAGTGTATCGCCACCACTCGTGGCACCCCTATCGAATTGATCGAGCTCGGCGAGCGTGAGAGGGGTGATTTGAGGGTCGGAAACGGGACCGTTGAGCAGGTCCAGAGGGGGCGGCTCGTAGGAGATGATGTTGTTCGTGATCACAGGAAACGGATTGGACACTGCCTGGAGTCGGTATGGCTTGAGATTGTGTGGCCGCTTCAACGAGACGTCAGAGTCCGTCTCCGACAATCGTCGCTTGCGTGATGGTGAGATTTCGGCCGCTATTGGTACGATACCTAAGACGTGGTCAAATACGTGTAAGAGATTGATCATGGAGCACTGCGTACATCCAGGAAGATCACGCGAGAGCGGCGGCGAAGGCGAGGCACATAACGCGGTAGCGTTAGTCCCGACAGATTTGGATGATGTGAACGATGAGTCGTTGATGATGCAATCCTGGTGAGGTGGATCGGAAGATGTTGCTATAGCCAACGTGCAATGGGATCTGGAAAGAATAGGGCTTCAATGTTTAGAAATCGCTGACGCTGAAGCACACAATCGTACCGCGAGCGTTTGTAGGGCCGAGGCGCGGCTGAAGGATAGTCCACGGATGGATCTTCGAAACGACGTTTAAAGCCGGCAGTTGGTGGTGGCGGTGTGGTATCTTCGACGTCTTCTGAGAAATATGTATAAGCCACCGGAGCTTCATCCGCGGGGCATGGCTGAAAGGTGCTGGAGTCAAAGGTCTGGAATGTACTGGAATGTGTCGCCACAGATTCTGGCTGTGAAACGACGTCCTGCTCATGGTCGTCGCGCGGAAGAGGCCTCTTGGGGAGATTGCTGACAAGTATAGTGCGTGCTTAGGAACGCTGAATATAAAGAATGACTAATTTGGAACTTACGATGGAGACAGATATACAAGCTCCTCCGCCAACTCATTCCTAAGGGTGGACGACATCTCTTCTGCCGCGACTTGGGTGTCCAATAACGTCTCAGCTATGATGGCCACCCTCGACGCCGTGACATGGGCAAGCACAGCTGTATCATCCTCCAGGAGCCCCTTCAGTGCAGCATCATCGATGGACGCCCGCAACTGTGACCAGTCGCGATGAAAAGCTATCACCGCTTCTGTGCCAGACGTGACTGCTTGGAGGAAGTGAGATTCAATGTGACCGAGACGCGCAGATATAGACCGGGAAACCATGAGCGTTGAAAATTCGCTGGACGTCGATAGGGTGAGGTGATGGTTGGAACCTAACGGGATTTTGAAGGCATAAAAGGACATGAGAACAAAGGGAATTGACGAGCGTCTTTTTGCTTACATAAGGACAATGGGCATTTGAGCAAATACGAACAAATAATGTATAGGTTTCGGAGTACATTGCGCCGCCTCGCATGGACTTACGTTCAAACTTCTTTCCGTCTCTTCACCATGCCGCATCACAAGTTTTCGGAACCTCATCTTTTGCAGAACATCTTGGATGGGGCTACTCGCCTACATCAACTTGCCTCTCATAGTCGCGTCCTTCCGTCTTCATCGCAGCGGACACCTCGCCCACTGCGAGTTCAATTGCATCTCCCCCCACCCTCGCCCCTCACTCAACAACTCCAAGCCATAGGACTCAGCCACTCCTTAGCTCGCTGCATATCGGAAGCATACGTGAAGTCTGTGGAACGATTGACACACGAGTCTGAACCGGTTTTCGTCCGGACAGTGGCCGCCTTGCAGCACTCATCGACTTCTCTTGAAGTAGCTGAGGATCTAGTGCACCGTCTACAATGTGCACATATCGCGCGATTTCGACGCACCGTTCAAAATTGGGCTTTTCAAGTGATGAGCACAAGTCAGCAATGGATATGTCGCTCTGGGGCTACGCCTTTAGTCCCATTGTACAAACGTGTTGCTCATGGATACATCGAGGTAAGTTCTCCGGACGCTCTTGAGTCCTCAATAATCCTAAACAACATTCAGGATCCATCGAACGAAGGTTTAGACGTGGAGAGTTTAATCTCCAAACAATCTAGTTCTGTCTCATCGGTAGGAGAGGTACGTCCTTCTGTCTGAATCCATAGCATGCATCTGATGAATTTGACAGATCCGAACTATTCCTGTATGGCCGGCAGCGTCGCGTCCCGATCGAATGGTGTCTTCGGGTCAGGCTCTGGCGATAGAACGCAAATGTATCTCGTCGCAAGCAGAAACATCTTCAAGAGTAAATTCTTCAGCGGTCATCTCCATTGACCGTGACTCGGTGAGCTCATAATGGCACGGGTCGTGAGACAGTTCTGATTCAGCATGCTTAGTCGCGCGAGCCAGGATACGCGTCGCAGGACCTGTTCTCCAAGGAAACACCACCTCACGCCTTCCCTACCCAATTCCCGTTGTCGGCCAAGTTAGCGTCAAAGTCTGTGGCCCCGATCAACTCCAATCATCTTCCCAACCTGCCTCGGGCCCGTTCAGGCGGTTGCAATCACAAACGTTCCGAAGAACCGTCCTCTCTAGTCGGATTATTCAATAGCATGTTCATCCAAGAACCATCTAGTCAGAGCGATACTGGCTCGGTTTCTTTAAACCCCACCCACGGAGAATCCCACAGCCGCTATCGTGTGCCCCACCCTGCGTGCCTTCCCTCACGGAAAACAGCGCCGCTCTCTCCCGTTACGTCATTCGCCGTTGTTCCATGCGCATCCTCACGCCAGGATACGTTCAGTCGTTTCGCTGATCTGTCCTTCGGAAAGGCTGGAGCATACTTCACACACAAATCAACACCACAGGGGAGGAGGGGCACGAATCGACTTGGGAGTTGTTCCTCAAGGCGGACACCCTCCCTGCAACGGCCTATGGACAACGAGCTCAGTTCGTCGAGTGATCTGAAAAGCTCCCAGCGATCCGCGGCTGATACTACATCTCCCCACCCAACTACTTCCCCGTCATCCACTTGCGAGGGTATGGAATCGATATCAGCCGTAACAAGCCCAAACATGTCGGAGTCACTCGCTACTCAACCCCAGATGTCCTCAAAGCCTTCACTTGCTCTCTCTATCCCTCTCCCTCCCACCGTACCGAACCCTAGGAGAAGAAAAGTAGCAGGACTTCCTCGGAGAGGCGGATCCATTGCCCCAGTCACGCAGCGCCATGATTCATCTCCGACATCCTCATCGGGCTATCATCCGCCTAACTTGTCTTCCCACTTGGAATTACGGGGCCATGTCTCCCGCACGCCGTCCCTTACGTCCCTGTCGTCCTGTAGTGACTCACCTTCGCTGTCCATCGACGAGCTCGACAGCCCCCCGTCTACACCTCCGCAAGTCCATCTATCATGGTCACCACAAATTTTCAACAGCTGGTCAAGAGATGATTCTGTTCGATTCGCTCGGGACACTGCTAACAAACCTCTCCTCAACATTACATCGACAGGGGCTGATCCGCGAGGATCGCCATGCATCGGTGCGAAAGAGGAACAGCATGGTTTCTCGTTCAATTTCTCTATCACTTGATTTTTGTTTGTCCGCGTCCTTTGTTGTGTGTGCTATCTGTCAGCCTACCCAATTACCTGTGTCTTTATATATAGCCACGTTATGTATACCCATCGGTTGTCATTTTCACTCTGCATTTTTTTTAGTAATTCATCACATGTATCCTTATTATTATCGTTTCCACACCAATGAACACCCGTAAAGCGCTGTTCCCAACCTTGATGCCCAGGCGATATGTTCTGTAAATTCCTGAGGTGGAATGTTCACACTGGATGACTTTCCGCAGGCTTTTAGTCGGCCGAATAACATAAATCAAGTGAGATTCGTGATCCCAGCCGTGTCGTCGGTGTCGCCGAATATCGAATTTCTCACGGTCGAGTTGCTCGACCCCTCGAATAAACTCAAAATTGCTGCAATCTGTGAGGGGGGTCGGACCTAGCCTCGTGATAACCAGGGCTGTGTAGAGCTTAGTCATCTGCGGACTTGCCCGGCTGTTTAAAACGGAGATAGAAACAGCCGGGCAAGCCGAGCTGGCTCTACACAGCCTGGGCACACTCGGGCGGTTTTTGGCGCGCCTGCCAAATTCAGTGCGCGACTTAGAAAAAATCGCGTCGCGCGCCGCGCGTCTCACTCAAGCGATCCCCTTTCTCTTCATCCCTCACTCGCTCACTCGTCTATACACATCATATTGTTAATAGTAATGTCAACATGAGAATAATAATTGATAATGAATTCTTGCTGGCGCTTACGACGGGCATCAAACGGGCATGGGGTTGATATTCGAGTTGTAGAGGGCTACTGTGTACGGCTCGGGACGTTGTTTGAGCCGTCCTGAGTGGTGGGGCCCGGGGTATATGATGAGTGATTATAGGTGGGCAGCACAAGACTGTAAGATGGCATAGTCTGGTTACCCTGCCCAGTGGATGTCGTTGTAAGAATGAAAGGCGTTTGACTTGGTGGAGGCAGCACATATGGTGGTTGTGAAAACCCGGAATTGAACGTGGAGGTTGCATATGTTGGTGTAGAGATTGGATGCACAGCATATGGGAAGGCAACGGAGGGAGAATAATGTTGCGTGGGAGTATTGAAAGACGGCTGAGTCGGTGTGTAGTGCGGCCAGTATGTCGATGGTCCTGGTGCAGGAGTCTCTTGACCATAGTCGTAGCCGCTAGCGTGAGGAGTGCTTGAGTGAGCATATGTGCCAAAGCTACTGTAGTGCGAGTTCCCAGTTTGCAGGAATTGTGAAGTGAGATACTGGTGCGATGAGGACGGAGCAATAGGAGCAGGGGTGATAGGAAGAGGGTGTGGAGGTACTGTCAAGGGGAACTGAATATGCTGTGATTGTGACGGTGCAGGGACCGGGGAAGGTATCGAGGGCCCAGGAGTGTGCGAGTAACCGGTCGCTTGGAAGACAGAGAAATCGTGAGAGTTAGAGCCAGATGTGGGCGCTATAGACGCCAGCTGCTTGCGTACTCTCTTGCGTGCACGCTCTTCTGATTGCGACGAACTCCCAGCGACATCGCCAACAGCATCTGATGACGACGTAGGAACCTCCGAGTCCCCAATAACCTCTACTCCTCCCTCTGCATCACTGTGGCAACGTTTCCGATTCCCTGCTCGCATTGCTGTCGACACATCATTGCTGGCGTTTTCCCCCATCGGAGTGGCAAGTTCAGGTCTCATTGTGGAGGCGGAGGGTGGGGTGTTGTGAGGCGGTGAGGTGTCAATGGAAAGGAGATGTTGGGTAAGTTCTTCGCCATACTTTGGCCAATATGACCACTGCCTTGATAGGAAACCTTCAATCGCGCCTGCATGCAGTGGCAGCTTGAGCGATGCAAGCCTGCGGATGGCCTCGTCGGGTAGGATGCAAGACGGCTCGAGAAAATACGAAGAAGATTCGTCACGGGTGAAGATATCCTCTCGCCAGTCATCGAGTGCGTGTTCAATCGCCGCCAATGGCGTCTCCTCGTACTGAGTCTTTGGTGCAGCTGTGCCTTTCTGCTTGACGCCTGGTCTCGTTCGGTTGAACAAGGCAGGATCACATATATCGCAACATGGGACGCTGGGGTCTGAGCAGTGGTGAGTGAAGAAGTCGCATTTGTTAGAGCCTGATCGACGTACTTGGATCGGGGTTTTCGAACACAACTTGCAGCACTCGACGACGACAAGTGGTCTTCTGTACAAACAGATAGAGCCCTTCACTCTGGTCTGAAGGATCAAATGGTGGTTGTTCGCATTCGACAATGTCGTCCTGATTCCCGCTCCGGCTTCCTCGAAACCGTCCTCGCTCGCGGGCGTATTGCTTCATGTTTTTGCGCTTCTTACGGGCTGTTTGTTTCCCCTTCTTTTTACCCCGTCCTCGACCCCTGGCCGGCAGCTCGTGGACCTCCGTAAGCAGCACCGAGTAAGTGGAAGGCTCAACAAGCAGTACTGCCAACCCCTTCATACCCGGACCTCTCGCAGCGCGACCCGCTCGTTGAATAAAGCTTGACAGCTTCTCAGGTAGCTTCCACTGCACGACAACCTCAATATCTGGTATATTACAGCCCTGTACGCCAGGTTAGTGCATTCAATACCACGTACAGCTTGCGTACTTACCATTCCAGCTGCGTCGGTGCAGATCATGACGCGTACCTCCCCTGAGCGGAAGGCCTTCATCGCGGCATCACGGTAGTCATTTCCGAGGACAGCGTTGTACGGTCGTATGACACCCTGCAACTTGTTGGGTATCAGGGTACGCAGGTGGTCGATGATCTCGCTGCCTGTATTGATGTTGTCGGCATAGATCCAGGTCTTTGGTATGTCTTCCGCTGTCTGCACGCCAGTCGGTATGACAAAGTCGAGGTCCGTATACGAGGACATAGTGTTGTGGATAGCCCGCACGACTATCGAGACATTAGGCCTGTCGTTCCCTAGATTCTTGTACAGGAAGGTGGATCGTGAAAGCTGCAGTTTCTCGACAATGTCTCTCGTGACGCGTCGTGTGAGTGAGGCTGACACAGCAATGAATGGGGTAGAACGGGGAAGGAAGACCCGTATCATGCCAATCTGTGCATATTGCTTGCGAAATTCGGCACCCCAGTGCGAGATGCAATGGGCCTCGTCGATGATCACTGAGTAGACACGAGACGCTAACTCCTGGTTGCGCAGGACAGAGTCGATGAAGCGGCGGGACAGCAACATCTCGGGGGATATCAAGACAATCTGTTTCTTGCCTGCGACGATGGCCTAGTAAGGGTAAGTGTGCAGAATTACTACTTGTTCATTAGGGGCTGACCCGCATTGTTTCCGCAGTGCATCCCCCCTGTGCGCTATTGACGGCAATTGCGGACACCTTGTACTCCTCTTCAAATGTCGTCACCTGCATCCGCACGATCAGTCATTATTGCCCTACAGAATACCAGAGAATATTTACCATCTCGTTTTGAAGGCCGATCAGGGGTGAGATCATGAATGTAACCTTCCCTTCGTTTTTCTTCAGGACATACGGACCCGCTGCAATTGCTGTTTTGCCTTGTCCTGTTGCCGCTTGACATAACGCATCGCGTCGCTCCTCTTGGGCCTGTACCATGTCGACTTGAAAATCGCGTGGTTCCTTCCCACCAAACTGCTCCTTCATGAGCCGGCGAAGCTCGTCGAGTTCTTCCGCAGTCATTTTGCGAGAGGGAGGCGGTGGTGGTCTCTGCATCCGGTTGCGGTTGGGCTTGAATTTGCGCCGCTGTGCAGTGCCTTTGGGAGGGGGGTACGTGGGTTGGGCCATGACCAAAGATCTAGGAGGCTAAGTGCGAAGAGAGGATGGAGAGGGAACCGTCGACGATAACAGATGAAAAGTATTGACGAGGCTGAAGACTGTGGCTGTGGTCTGGCAACGCAGTTCGAGCTCAAGTCGCAGCGCTCACATTCACCTCCAAAATATTCAATGACATTGTCATAACATTGCAGTGCGTACACCACAAACCAACATCTCTGCGAGACGTATACTGAAGGACTTGACATTGCAGATTAGCGGCAAGTCTCTACAGTAGAAGCGCAGAGAAGGCAGAGAACTTACACGCAGATATGCCAACACCGTCACCATCAAAACCATTTCTCACAGACCTCCCACCCTCATCGCCTCTATCTTCATTGAGCTCCTCCCCAACACGCCGTGTTGAACCGCAAACACCCTTCACTATAGGGGACGTGTCCCCCGAGCCACCCTCCTCCCCTACAGATCGTCTGCTACCCCTTCCGAGTCGACACCCTGGAGGCAAAGGCTACTCCGTCACCACCCCCACTGCAACCGCACAGGCTAGAAGCTCGGTTGCTGATGTCGATCCCATACGGCGAAACTTGTGGGGGCAGGCGCACCCATCCATGAGCAGCGAGCCGGACAGCATCATCATGTCGTCTCCTGCACTCACAAAATCAGCAAAGAAACGAAAGGGACATAAAAGACGGGTCAAGACATTACAGGTTAACAAGGCAAGAGAGAGAGAGCAGGCAGCCATCGCCGAGGCCACGTTAGCCGAAGAACACGAGGCATTGAAGCGCACAACATTCAGCGAGATCATTGACCTCCTGGAACACAACGAACTCACATTGGGTGAATTCCTCCTTCACGTCTTCAATCCCGCGAACCAATCCCGCGGATGGCGGTGGACCCATTTCTTTGTTCGACCGAACGATGTTCACCAGGTGCTCGACTATTGGGTCTCCAAGGATAACTCCAAAACCGCACACCGCACCATCAAGGGCTGGATGACAGGCTACATGGTGAAGACAGTGTCTCACGAAGCCGACAACATCACCGCAAGGGGCGTGCTTCGTGTCCCTGGAGATGTCGATGCAGACTTCGCTCTTGGAATGGACTACGCAAACCTGGCACCTCTTATTCAGTCCCATTGTCCTACAACAATGAAGCTTCTTACCAGTGTGGCAAAGACCGAACGACAGGTGCGCGAATGTTCCGATGTGAAATTGAAACAGAAGGATTTTGTACGTCTCCTGTGCTGTACGTGAATGCCGATCACTGACGGATCATCTAAAGTTGGCGGCAACAAGCGCAGTTAGCCTGCTTGGTGAGCGGAGCCAAAAAAACCGCTACGCACGGCATGTCATGGGGCTCTATCTGTACTCAACCGGGGCTACACGCCAGCAGATCAGTGTCTTCAACCACCTCGGACAGACCGTCAGCTACGTGACACTGGCCGGTCGTGGAGGAAAGGGAGAAGACGCAGTATCCCCACCTCAGGAGGTAGACAGCGAGCCACTGTCGGTGACGAAGGATGGTGGCGGCAGGAGTGACGAGACGCGAGAGGCTCCGGGTCTGGCAGGCGGCACGGCGACAGGCGAACAACTTAGTCCAGCAACGGCGCAGCAAGACTACCCAACCACACCCAAGATACCCTCCAAGAGCTCGACGGCATCCTCAGAGTCAAAAGAGAAGTCCGAAAAAAACCGGCAGCTCGGGACACTGGAGCGCCTGTCATTATCGATGCGGAAGGTGACTCAGGAAATTGCTGCAGACGACGAGGTGATGGTGGTCTACGATAACATTAATATGCAATGGAAGTCTCCAGAGCAAGTCATTGGACGCACCGGTATGTGATCGCTCTGCATGTGCTATCTATTCCGTGTGCTAAGGACCACCAGACACTCAGGAGAATGGGACCTGTGCGACCTGTATACCCCTCTTTAAAGCTAACAAGGAAGCCTTGAAGACATCGCACCTAGATGTTTCCTTTGACAACGCGGCACCGCTATCCATCGAGGACATCAAATTGTCGAAGTCCGAGGGAGACACGCTGCGTCAATCCCTGATACACACCGTGCTCCGGGTGATTGTGCGCTATGGAGGCCCTAAGTTTCAGTCATTCCGGAAGGAATTGCAAGAGTGCGCACCGTCCACCTCGAAGAAGATCGAACTCCACAAAACCGCAGTCTATCCTCTCCCCGCGATGAACATCAATGAGGCATCGACGCGTGGCAATGCGGAGGTGGTTGAAGCGATTTTCAAAGAACTCAAGAAGGACATGTCCGATCCACTCTTCGGCGAGACCATCAAGCTACTTGCTGGGGACCAGTTGTCGATCGCGCGTTTGAGAGCAATTGCTGCCAACCGCGCTGGCAATGAAGGCGGCGCCTCTGCCCTCCGTTGGGCGCTATTCATCCCCGGCCTCTTCCATTACAAACTTGCCGCGACCCACGGAATCATGCAGACGCACCTCGGCCTCGTCAACCACGATCTCAGTAATCCAGCCTCGCTTGCTGCACACAACACTCTGCTGAAGAGGAAACCCATCCTGATAACCTCACTGCCGCCTTTCCGAACATGTCGCGACCTTATTTTTGTCTCGCTTTATGCTCGGGTTCTTCATTGCCTCCTTCTCGTTTCTGAAACAGCATCGCTCCATGATTACACCGAAGACATGACTTGGGATCAATTACAAAGTCATGCCGCCACGATTGTCGATCAGTTCACTGACAACAAGCGTGTATCCAGGCTCCGGCGAGCACGCACAAGACAAGGCGATAAACATGGCGACATGGTCTTCGAGAACGCTGTTCTCTTTCTCCGCGATGCTCTAATCCTTCGTGAATTCACAGATGCAATCAAATCAGGCGATTCCGGTCGAATCCTTACAGTGCTCAAGGTCTGGGCCTTCAGTTATCGGGGACAAGGGCGCGCGAAGAATGCTCAAGAAGTATTGTACCTCATACACAATGTCACCCATGTGTGGCCCGAGAGTCTCGTGTGCGTATCGACATCACAGTCCTTTCTCCTCGCGCTCACTTCTCTTGCAGAGAGGTTGTCTTCAACAATTGGCTTGTCAATCCAAGCGGGAAGGTGAATGCATGGCACGAGGTCGACCTGCTTCAGGAGCATCTCAATTTCTGGATCAAGGTGCGTCGCCTGTCGCCATCTGGTGTCTGCACCAATCGTGCTCATCGTTCCCGTCATGTTACAAGGACTATTATCAAGCTCACGGCAGCGCCGCATCGTGGGAGTGGCTCGCCACAATTTCTCCCTGCGTTGAAATCCTACGCCGGCTCGCAACCGAGATCAACGCCTCTCTTGGTGCCAAACAGGGTAACCGACACGCAGAGGCAGACCTCACTGACGACATAGACGAATTGATGGGGAGCCTCGCGCACCACGGCGTGTATAGGGAGCAACTCGGACGTACATTCGACTCGGACGACACGCCCGCGCGCGATGTCATCGCCTCAGGCCTTACGGCGCTCACATGGGGTAACGTTAACCCTCTGACGGAGTTCAACAATACCTTCGCAACATTACAGCGGCGTCGACGCATTCCACCCTTGGTCAATGGATCACTACCTATGGCGACAACAAGTGCAACAGTCACGCCGGTCAGTTCAGCTAAGGATGCCAGTGCGGCAGGTGCGTACCTCTGGCATGTCCACCATCTCGAGCTCTCACCTATCGCTTCTACTACACAGCAATAACTCCCAGTGACCCCAGAGGGCAATCTCCGAGTGTGCCGCGCAACGAGTCGGATGCAGACGGCGAGGGTGATGAAGAGGCCAACACTTCGGAAGAGGAGTCAGATATGGATGACGATGATGGAAGACGCACAGAGCTGGATTTAGCGGGCCCCGAGGACGTTGCACTTGACATGGATGATGACGAGGTTCCATGGGAGGATCGCGATGTCGACGAGGAGAGGAATTATGACAGTGATGTTGGTCTTAATGTTGGTGCGGGCTCTGATGGTGAGGACGACCCTTAAATCGCGAAAATAATCGGAATTTACCTGTGCATCCCAACAAACACACATACCAAGTTTGGAGAGTGAAGAGTGAGTGAGCATCGAGCGAGCGACCAAACAAGAACGCCGCTACCGCGCGTGTGTGAGCAAGCGCGCGAAAATTCTAAGTCGCGCACTGAATTTGCCGGGCCCGCCAAAACCCCCCCGAGTGTGCCCAGCCGGTACTGAGTGGAGCCTGCGGAGCTCGAAAGTACCGGCTGTGTCCGAGCCTACGTCCTATGTACGACCAACCGCCGCATCGGTCAGTTTGGCGAATTGAAACCCCTCAGCTCTCGGG
>MU277358.1:0-17418 GCA_022160305.1 Artomyces pyxidatus | reverse complement strand
GAGAAAGACTTCGCGACGCCTAAAGACCAATGGGTCTGGTTTAGAGATTTCTCGCTATCTATAAATGATCAAGATTTTTAGTCAGTTGTACCTGTGTACCATAGCTACGCACCTATATTCATGTGTTCGAGCTGTGATATTCCTGGTCTCGAAGAGCCAGGCTTTCACTGCAACTACTGACCCTAAAAAGCTCGATTTGGACGTTCTAATCTCGGGTTAAGGTCCGCGTTTTGCTAGGTTAAGGTTCACGCCCCCCTTTTTCTCCACCTCCCCTCATTCCTTCTCTCCCCTTTTCACTCACGTTGAGGCCTTGCAGACTTTCCTCAACGTCCCCGTCTCAACCCTCCAATCACAACAATTGCCATTCTCTTTCGTCCACCTCTTCTGTCGCGTTTCCCCCACCAAACCCTACTCCTTTCTTCTGGCACACCGTCCTTTCCGTAATGCCATATCCTCAACACTCTGCTTCTAAGCGGGGTTTGGATGAGCAGGGCGGACGCGCACCCCATCGTTTTCGGTGTGAGTATCTACTACGTTCATCCGTCCGATTTTACTGAAAGTATTTTTGTTAGACGACGAGCCTCTACACCGCGCCGGGAGCCCCTCGTCTGACATGTCAGCACACTTGAACGGTTCGTGTTCTTGGGTATTGCTTTTTAACTTGCTCACATCCTTCTTAGGTGTTGCGAATGCTGGCGATTCACGTACAGTGGGTCAAGGTTTTGGTCCTGGTCTTTTGGTCCCCGTCTGGTCTTCGGCGAGCACTGGGCTTACAGGTCCTGTTTCTGTCGATGTTATTAATCAGTGGTATCAATTCGTAGAGGTCATTCCGTCCTCCGCCGAGTTTGCACGGTATACCGCTTCCTTCGGGCGGGCTTGTTTAGTTTTTGACCACTCTGTATTGGCCGATCTGTTGCGAGGTCATGTCGCGTGGCAACCTGAGCATCTCCGGGAGGTTGCAGCTCATCATCGTGTCCATGTGGCAAGGAGCTGGACACGCGAACGTGTCGTGACGCAACTGACCTGCATTCACAGATGCGACGACCGTTGTAGTCGACTGTGTTATATCTTTCTTCAGCTTAATCGTGAGCGTCCGTTCTCTGAGCGTTCGCTGGTTGCTCCTACAGTCCCGCTTTCTGTGCGCCCTCGAGTATCGTCATTTGATCCTGCTCCTTCGGCTTCTCTCACTCCTGTGGAGCGTTCTCCAGAACAACCTTCGGTCTTTCCTGAGCTACCGTCCGAGGAATTGCGAATCTCCATTATTCGCGAATGGCAGGAGACGATGGACTTATCCCGTTGGATTTACTTTGTCTGTGCCATTTGTGGTCAACAAAAGTTTTCCCATGAGCTTTCTTGGTGGGCTTTTGAGGACGTACCGTTCGCTGTTTTGCGAGACGATGACGTGCCGGCCCATCTCACTCCACGTTCTTACGACTTCAGTCTGTACCAGCGGGCTTTGTTGCAACCTGAAGGTTTGATGAACCCTTGGGAGGCTGCGTCGGTTTCCGTTTGTAATCGGTGTGGGGCTCCGCTGCAAAAGGACGCGATGCCTCTGGATGCCATCGCCAACAAACAGTATTACGCGCATGACTTACTACCACAAGACATTCGCGAGGCGTTCCGGTCGGCAACCCCGAGCGATCTGCAACTCGTTAGTGCTTGTCGTGCGACGCAGATAACATATCTGATGACAGCCGAACGCGGTGGAAATCCGGCTGCTCCTCAGCGATTTTCGCGTGGTCATGCAGCCATTATCCCTCAGGATCATGCTACCATCTCCACCGTTCTTCCTCCCTCAGTTGAGGACGTGGAGCACTCTATTTGTGTCATGTTTATTGGGGGCGATACTCAACCCTCTCGACAAAACCTGCATCGGCTTCATCCTGTCTTGGTCAATCTTCGCCGTGTGAAGACCTTGATCCAGTTCTTAGTGCGTCATAATCCTCAATACCGGGGCGGAGGCATATCATATAGTGAATCTAATATGCGTCGACTTGAAGCCAGTGGTGACTTTCAAAACGGAGTTGGCGTATTAGGCTCGGTGGAGTTGACTCATTTACCGCATGAGGAGCGCAGCGCGGATGCCTTGACGTCCGGTTACGCGGAGCTGCCTGTTCACGTTGAAATCCCGGTGGGGGAACTGTTAATTGAGACCGTCGGATTTCCTAATTCTTCTCAAGGGATGGTGGCACACTCGGCGATGAAAGCCCGCGCGCTGCGGTGGTGTCTTAGGAACGGACCTTACTTGGCCGTCCGCAGTGGCGGAAACCTCTTTCCTGACCGTGATCCTCGTATGCTCACTTACGTCTTTCCACATCTCGATCCGTGGGGTATCGGAGGCTTTAATCACCCTGATCGTCCCGGGAAATATAAGATTTCCATGCAGCGACAGCTTCGAAATATGCTCTCGCGAGTTGATGCGGTGTTCCGCCGGGACCCGAATTTTGCGTATATCACCTGGAATGCGATCCAACGCTTGGATGCCACTCGCGCCACTCAATTCAAAATTGAGCAGGGTCGTTACAGGGAGATGTGTGACACGCTGTTTAATTCCCTTGATGAGTTAGAGGCCATGACGGCGAAGTGGGAGAACGATATTCATGCAAAGCCTTCGACGAGACGCGAAAAGGCGATGTTTGCTCAGCTCGAGAAGATCAAAGTGATGGCGAAGGACCTGCGAGGATCGAATGGTAGTCGCCTGCGGATGAGGTATCAGATTCGGGGATTGTTGAAAAGTCATGGTTGCCCGGCTCTTTTCCTGACCATCAACCCTTCAGACGTGAATCACCGATTGCTTCATGTGCTTTGCGGCGGTCGAGAAGAGGACTTTCCTGCTTTAACATCGTTTCAGAGAATGAAGCAAGTTGCTGAGAACCCCGCGGCGGCGGCGAAGTTCTTTGATATCATGATTAAGAACTTCATTGAGATCATCCTTCGACATGGAAAGGGTCAAGGTCTTTTTGGCACCTGCCAGGCATATTATGGGACGGTAGAGGCACAGGGGCGAGGTACCTTGCATTGCCACATGTTAATATGGCTCGAAGGTAATCTATCTCCACAGGCATTGCGGGACAAGATGCAGGCAGACGGGGTGTTCAAAGATCGTATGTTCGCGTGGCTGGAGACGATGATCAAGTGTGAACTGCCGGGTATGACACAGGTCATCGACCGGAATTCCCATGAGCTCAACACTCGGTCGAGATTGCACGCGGACGATGACCCTCGAACATCAGTTTTACCACTGCTTCCGGAAGAAATGACAGAGGACAACCGAGAGCAGTTTGCGTCTAACTTTCGCGAGATGGTGATCCGTTTGGCAGAGGCCTGCAATTGGCACTCCCATCGAGACACATGTTTCAAACATTTGAAGCCCGGTGAGCTCCGGGACGATGCGCACTGCCGTATGCGCATGAGCGGGGAAACGAGGTTGTTCACGGAACTTGATGCAGATACGTCGGCGATATTGTTACGACGGCTTCACCCGTGGATTAACAACTTCAACGACGTCGTACTCTTCCTCATGCAATGTAACATGGATATCAAGTTTATTGGGTCGGGCGAAGCGGCAAAGGCATTGATATTTTATGTGACAGATTACATCACTAAAAGTACGTTACCCACCCATGTGGGATTGCGCGCAGTCTTGGGTGCTATTAAGCGTACACGCGAAGAGGTGAAGAATGATCCCATGGCGGACGGTGAACGGGTACGTCGGACGTTGCTCACTCGGATGGTGAATGCCTTCATGGGTAAACAAGAGCTCTCGGCGCAGCAAATAATGAGTTACATATATGGGAGCGTTGACTATTATAGCAGCCACACCTTCAAATCCCTGTATTGGAACGAGTTCGAGGACTACATTGTTCGAGAAGAGCGGGCACGGGGCCGCACAGCGGTGGTTGAAGGCGAGGAGGGCTCAGGAGCGGTCGGAGACATAGAGCTTGGAGAGGATGGCGGGGAGCATGGGATGGGGAACTCTGCTGCCGATCGTCTTGATGCGGAAGATTTGGGACACGATCGCACTACGAGTTTCACTGTGGGTCGTGAAGGAGTCTCTGCTTCAAGCCTGTTACTCGATTATCGTTTACGCGGTCGGACAACAAATTTTGAACAACTTACTGTTTGGGATCATGTGTGTCAGGTGGAGCGTATGACCGCAGGGCGTTATAGCCCCGCAGAACCTACGCCCGGCCTTGCGCCTTCACGCCGTCGAATAGCGGAGCATGTTCGTTTTTTAGATGGCTCTCATCCACTGTATCAAACACACCGTAGTAGGTTGCGCGTGACGCACCATATTCCTGTCTTGTACGGCTCTCAGCTTCCCCGGTTCGGCCGAACGGATGCAGAGACCGAGCGCTACTGCCGTGCAATGCTGATACTTTTCAAGCCGTGGCGTAGACTCGCCGACTTACTTACCGAGACCAGTTGGTTGGAGAGTTATCGTGCTTATGAGTTTACTGCCAGGGCTCGGCGCGTCATCGATAATATTCACGTCGAGGACGAATGTCGCGATGCTAGGCAGCGCCATGATGAAGACCGCAGAGCAGGCACTGCCCAGCCACTTCTCGATGGAGACGGCCCAAGAGCGCATCAGACAGCTTCGGATGAGGCCGCACTAGAGTTGGCTTTAATGGCAGACCAAACGTTGGACTCTACCCATTTGGTGTCCAGAGAAGGCATGAGTGAGGGAGTCGACGTTGGTGAACCGGCCATTGGTGTAGAGGAAGAGCGCTTCCAAATCCGTCAGATGGTGGGGCTGCTGCAAGACGCTGGGCTGATCGCCAATGATCGTGTCATCCGCGCGAATATGTGTGCCACAGATGTAGGACAGGCAAGCCCCGATGCCTCCGTCATGTTGTTCGGGTCGTTGGATATGGCTGAGTTGGAGACAAGAATGAAGCAGTTGAAGAAGCAAAAGAGGCCACAGGCCGCACCTTTGCCCCCGCCGTTGTCTATGCGTGAACCGGAGGCACCTGAACCGACCGCAGAGCCATGTGTTGGAGTTGAATCATTGCGTGCCGTGCACCGGCGCCGTTTTCGGACCGATGCCTTGACCGGAGAGCGCGTGGAGGTCGTGAATGAAGACTTGACTTTGCGTTCTATACTGCGAGAGATGTCAATGACGGAGAACGAAGAGCAGGCACGGGCGCTGACAATAGTGGCCGAACATTTCGATTCGGAATCTTATCATGCTGATCCCCTGCAGATGTACGTCGCGGGAGAAGGCGGTACAGGTAAAAGCCATGTTATAAAGGGGATCGTGGAGTACTTCCGTCGGCGAGGAGCAGGGTCCGGAATTCTGCTGAGTGCACCTACCGGTATTGCAGCCGTTCTGATTGGGGGATATACCGTGCATGCGCTCACCTTTGTCACTCCGGGTTCGGGAAATAGCATCAAGTCTTCCGCGATGGATAGTTTGGTCTCTCTGTGGCGAGAGGTAGACTATTTGATTATCGATGAGGTATCAATGATGTCGGCACAGCTTTTGGCGCAGGTTTCGAGTAGATTGAAGGACGCAAAGAGCTGGAAACCCGGTGCTTCTGCACGTGCATTCGGTGGTGTCAGTGTTATTTTTATGGGGGATTTTGCCCAGCTTGCACCTGTTAAATCTACGTCTTTGTTTGCTGCGAGTTTAGTGTCCCGCGTTGACGTGAATCAGGGCCAGGAAGCACGTGGGCAGGATGCGCTCGCCGGGGCTCACCTTTGGCGACAGGTCGATAAAGTCGTTGTCCTCAAGCAGAACATGAGACAGCGACATGACCCTGTTTACGCAGGAGTTGTCCAGCGGATACGCATTGGGCGGGGAACGGTACGACCACTCGGTCACGAACGTTTGGATTTCGATATACTCACTGCACGTCTCGTCAATGTTCTGCAGCGGACACCTGGCGCATTGGATAGATTCAAGAACGCGCCAATCATTGTAGCAGAGCGTTCGATCCGGGATGCATTGAACCTTCGGATAGTCCATACGCTTGCAATGGATCGTGATGAGCAACCGGATTTCTTCGTCAGTGTTGACCGGTCTGCGGGCAAACCACTGGCTGATGACTTACAGCGTACGATTCGTCGAGTCGGATCTACGCTAAGTGAGGATCTCCTCGGTCAGTTTCCATACGTGTCAGGAATGCGTGTCATGGTGACTGAAAATACTGACATGTCTCATCGGGTCGTCAACGGCAGTGAGGGAACGGTTCGGCATATTACTTTCCGCACCAATGGTCTCGGGGAGAAGGTGGCCACTTGCGCGTTTGTTGAATTCGATGGCTGCGGCGCTTCATTTCCTGGCTTGCCTATCAATATCGTTCCAATTTTCCCCGTGAAGAAAAGTTTCACGTACAAATCAAACCATCCCAAATGCCGTTTCTCCGTGCAGAGGACGCAGCTTCCCTTGTTGCCCGCGTACGCGTACACAGACTACAAGAGCCAAGGTCGTTCTCTGGACGCTGTCATAGTGGACATCACAGCTGCACGCGGCACACAATCCTTGTACGTTATGCTTTCGCGTGTCAAGTCTTTGTCCGGCTTGGCCATCTTGCGGTCCTTCCCCCCATCACGGATATCGAGTCAGTTATCACATGAGTTACGGTCAGAGATGAGCCGCATAGAGGATTTGAGTGTGCGCACCGCGATGGAGTTCTACGAGGCTCCTTGAATCTTCACAGGATTGAGCGCGGGTCTGCTTTCATTCCCGGCGTGCGCGCAATGAGAGCAATGGTGTACAGGCCCAACGACCCTGGTCGCTGAGTCAGCTGGCCGTTTGTTTGTTCTGGGACGGGTCTTAGCTGACTGTTGACCATGACCACTTGTCAGTCGCACTTGCACACGTCCATGGCTTCTGTACACCCGCTGATGTTACTCGCTCTCTCCCGCAACGCGCGATGCGACTGTCACCAGAGGTTCACAGCACTGTTCGACGACAATGTACATATTCTCGCTGGAACACGCCATCACCTTGGAGAACATGCGCACACTCAACTTTACCTCGACTTCCTCCTCATCCTCGAAGAGCATTGCATCGACCACATTGACACGCTTCCTGCTCCGGATCTACTCTTTCATCTTAGAGACGATCTCTACACCTTTCGAATCATCGTACCGACCACCGCCGAACACGGCGAGCACAGCGTGTTCACACTGCGAGTAGCACCCGCCGCCAGTGAACACCAGGTTCGCTTCGACGTCGGAGGGTGCCGCGATCTCGCGACACTGTTGCAGGACTCCCAGGGATGGTTCGAAGAGGGTGCCGGTGTGTGTTCGGACGATTATGGGTTTACACTATATCGAACTCTGCGCGCGCCTCTGCTTGCCCGCGTCCGTGCTCTTGTCCGCGACGTCGATTCAGCAAATTCCGTCAGGACCTGATTTCTTCTACGATTACTGGCTTGCGTGACAGGATGATACTGTATTCTTTTATACGTCGTTCCTTTTCATTTTGATCCATCTGTATCCCCATCCCCATCCATTATTTGTATTACATCGAGCAATAAACATTCTACTTTTACATCACTTATAATACGGCAAGACACAGCGACCAAGTGAGAATACGAAGAGTTGCATAGCAAATGTCGTGCTTAAAGATTTTGAGCGACCATGCACGAACAATACTCTGAATCAGGTTTTAAACCTCAGGAGGAACTACCTGCGGAGAGTGTGGAGGGGACAGGAAGTCCTCTTCATTTCCGTCGTCGCCCGTATCGGGTTCGATGAGCATAGCCGTCGACTGGATCAGAGCGGCTGCATCAGGCTGTGCTCCCTCTGGTGTGGGCATCAACTATAGTCACATTCAGCAAAAGGTTACGCCAGCGTAAAGGCACCTACCACAGGGACAGACCCGGCCGGAAGCAATTGCACGACTGTGGTGAACGTAAGATGCGCCGTAACCACTTGCTCTCCAAACTTGTTCTTGAATGACGCAACGTCGAGACGCGCGTCCACGCTCACAAAGTCCCCAACACTAAACATAAGTGGACTACATGACCTGACCCTACCGTTGGCAAGCCTGCGCCCGAGAGCCGGTCGGTCGACGACGCGCCATCGTCGATCTATCTGGCGCGCCTTGCCGAAAGGGTCGTCACGTAGGTCTAAGACGGACGGTGAGAGAGTTTCTCTACCGTTCACCTGTACGGAAAGGTAAGCTTGAGGAAGATCCGGTTGAACACACATTACTTACCTTGGTAAATACACGACGCTGGAAGTACAGGCGATCGGAAGGTTCGAGAGGAACAGGCTCTTCCTCCGTCTGGAACGCCTTTCGCGCCGCCACGCGCAAGTCAATCAATGCAGCTTGGGTAGCATCGAACTGACGCTGGAACCCCCCTGCGACAATGTTCAAAAACACGATAGCCTTGCAAGCACCCCTGTCCGTTCTGCAGTGACATGTTACTGAAGTAGGCGACCAAGTCTGTAGGGAACTCACCTGTCCCAACTACCGAGTACTCCAGCGCCCAGGTTATGATTTCCCAAAAACCCTTGGAGGCGAACATCTACATAGAATACGCCATTCTCCATCTCGCGGTGGACAAGGGCATAGCCGCGAGTGGGATCAGGACTGTCCACGAGAGGGAGCAACGTCACCCAGTTGCAAACACCTTCGTATCCCAACGGTACCACTTGCCAGCACGGCATGTCTTCGAATTCGACAACCTCAGAAGCGATCCGAGCAATGCCGCCTGGCCAGGTGTCTCGAACGAGATTGACGCCATCCTTCACTGGATCGCAAAGCTCGTCGTTGACACGAAAAGTGGAAAAAGGACAAAACTCACTCTGGATGTAGGCCATTGAGGTACTCTGCGCGATTTTGAATACGAGGGAGGACGAACTAGCGGTCTACGAGGGTTTTGCAGGAGCACCCGAGAGACTGCCATCGGAGGAGTGCCGACTTTATACCCTCTCGCCTGTCGTAGTGTGTTTGCCTGAAATTCGTGAAAGACGACTTGCTCTTCATGGCATGCCACAAGGGGCTTACATGCGCGACTGAGAGTGTCTCATTTCCCGATTTGTATACCGCACAGCCACATCAACGTCTTTTCCTTACCGTCTCCTCTCTGCTCTCTGAGTCTCTCTTTGCCTTACCTCCTTCACGGGAGCCGCTAGTAGGTTGTATCCTCGCAGTCACTACTACTTATTGAACTTCACGGTTTTGGTCGTTCCCTTCCTCTTCCTGCGCAGAAACAGCGACGGGCATGCTCTCTCCAGGCCTCTTCGCCTATGCCTCTGCCAAGAAACGTTCAGTCTTCGACTCACCATGGCCGTGGAACTCCGTTGGGCGAGGTGAGTCTAGACAACAAGGATTCTTATTCCGCTTTGCTTCCGCGGCTGCTGTTGGTCATTTCCGAGTTGCGCTCCACAGCGGCTCTACAATTTGCTCTTACGAGCCAGTTCTTATTGCGATCGTACCCGGGACTGCGGTTGTGTTGTGCTTACAGTATTGTGTCTAGACCGCGGGCCATATCTTCTTCCTTCTGCGCTCGCTACTATTACAGAAATTGCTGACATATTGAGGTTTTGGACATGGTCACCTGGGATCGAACGCGCATGATTATGCTAAACGTTGATCGGGAACCTGCGTTTCGGTCGACAAAAATCGTGAATCGGCCGGCTTTTGGGAAAATTTTATCAACGGGAAAACAATAATTGTGCACGAAGCAGCATCAAGAGCGGCAGCGATCGACTTCCACGATGTCGGCACACACACGTACAACCTGTCGGTGTTCGGCGCTGTAGGCGGTTTCAGTACTTAACATGGACACCGCTTGAACCGACTGCATGGTGGCATGGTATTTAAATCTTCCTAAATGCGTCAGTTGCTCCTTTGAATTGCCCTAACCACCCTTCGCCTCACGCAATCATGCCTCCTCGTGTCCAAGCGAAGCGCAAGTTGGAAGACATCGTCGCTGCGACTCAGGATGAACTTCCTCCGCAGAAATCAGCCCGGTACGTCTTCGCCCTCCTTTTTCTCTCCTTTCATTTTCATGCTGCTCTGTGCCAGCCTGACGTCGTCGCCCTCTCCTTCTCATACGTTGTCGGCAGAAGGGTACGTCTTCATTTACTTGCTGTCGTATCGATTTCATGTCGTTGCGTAGAGCGGGTACTGCCACACAGGAGGACTGCGCCTTGGAGAAGGACACCGCAACTCAACTGAGTGCCGCATCGAATGGTTCTACATTGGACGACGACCAGTGTGTGTCTTATGTTCGGCTCGAACCTCACTGATGTTTATTAGGGCGGCGGAAAATGGACCTGACCCTGAGGTCCCCAGGCCTGCTCGTGCGCCCGAGCTCAAGGTTGTAGAACCGGGTCTCGAGAATGCTGAAGCGGAGGCCTTGCAGATCTCTGCTAACTTGCAGCCGTATGAAGGCCTCCTCGGCAAGGTCCTACTAAAGTATGTTGTTACTTGTTTTCAAAATTATGCTGATCTTCTTGCAGGAGAGTCCGCACTCTTCTCGAGTTCGAGGAGCCGGACAGCGACATCTATGCTATCTCCAAGCTCCCAAAGCGTTTGGTATGGACGACCGTCATGGGTCCCAACGGCAAATCACCTCAGTTGTGTGCGCCCACCTCTACTCGGCCTGTTCTCGTCTGGAACGTCGGGCATATCACGAAACTGTGGTTGTTCGATTTCGGCGGGAAGGCGCACACCAACGCGGCGGTCACTGTCCTTCCGATTTTGACCCGCGATAAGCTCGCGATGAAGAAAGTGTACAAGCAATATTCATCTGCTGGAGGTATGTCCACCGAGATCACCTATCTTCTTCGCGCTCATGGGTTTGCCTAGTTCAATCTCCTGCTGGGGACGACGTTCGTGCTTCTTGCTGGCAGTCAATGCGCGTCCGGGGTCAACGTGAACAAGAGGTACCTGTGTTGGGCTGTGTTTCGCTTGGGTCTTGCTAACCTTTCGCAGACGATGCCTTTTGATCAAGTCTACGACGCGCGTGTCAAGCTCGAGGACCGCGAAGATATGTCCCCCCTTGCTCCCGAAGACCTGAGCGAGGGTGACTTGGTCGTCCAACAGTTCGCGATTACTCGGTACAACGACAAAAAGAAAGAATCTGCGATCGATAACCTCAAGGTATCCTACGAGCTTCAAGCAATCTTCCTGTTGCAGCACTCGGCGGAGGGTCGTCCCTCAAAGGGGCCCGCTCGTAAGCTTAAGCGCGCGATCTGAACAACTAATCACCGCGGTCGGTGGACGCTCATGACTATGTTAGAACAACCGACTATAGAGTACAACGTGTATTTGAATACCTCCCGGTCGCATAATATATTCTTGGAGGATGCTTGTAGCTTGCAAAACGTGTATGATGTCATACGCATGCCTCATTCACACAGCGCTTTCCTGTGGGCTAGCTCCCCCGAGCGGCCACTCTATCACCACTCTCTTCTTTTCCTCATTCACCCACCGCTACTGTCCTCTCACATCTCTACCACAGTACTGCCTGCTATGAGTGACATCTCTTCTGCCATAACGCCTCGTGTACAGACCCCCGTGACAGACAGAGAGGATTCCTTATTTCTCACACAGTCGACACAGCGGTTCGTGCTCTTCCCGCTGAGGTCCCCGATGGTTTGCGAGACAATCCCTTTCATTTCCAACATATGAAGAGCATCGTTCATCTCAACATGTGCAACACAGTCGCGAATTCAATCGGCATCAGCAATGCACCTTTTGCGATGACGGCCACCGCAGCCAGCGCTCTGCCGTTCTTCGGTCGCATGGACACTTGGGTACGTCGCCCTCTTGACTGCAGTTTCACTCCATTTCTTGCGACCTGCTTACGTATCTGTATCTTTAAAGTCATTTTCTTCGCCGCCTTGCCGGCTGCACTTAATCTGTGGGTCGAGGAACACGGTCAGCCTGCTTTGGGCGTACAAGCATGGAATGTGTTCGCGAACCGGTCGCCATAGAATACAATCGCATCGACGGTACGAAGGGTTCTACTTCTGCTCGCAGCTAAGCACACTGATGCATTTTGCAGAACTCCTTGACCCAAGCTATAGAACGTGCGCTGTTTGGCGTTCGCATGTGGATCTTCTTGCACGACTGCTCCTTGTCAACCTCGGATGTGCTACTAGCGGTGCACATGTCATAACACCTTTCAAAGAAATGGCACCGCTGCTGCGACACTTCAGTTCAATCATTCCTGCTCGCTTGTGGGCTGTCTCCTCGACATCTGGCCATCAGACCTATGCCTTGTATGTTTTTTCATCAACCGTTTTACTTTGGTTTCTTCGCCTTACGCCGTTGTCTTATAGCACGACTACTTGTGACTTTTGAATAACCGTCCGCCCACCTGTGCACTGGTTCGACCTCGTCCCGGGAAAGGGGGCGCGGAGTATGAATCAATGGCTCCGACCGCATCTGCAGACGTTTCGTATATAAGTCTGAATCCCATTCGTTGCAAGACATCCCCAATAGCCCCCATATCTTCTGCTAAACTCGTCGTTTGGTTTAATATGCCCATGGTCCGTCGTCTCGCACATTCATAGCGGCGTGCATCGTAACCGTGCCTATGTGCTCATATGCTACGCTCCTTTTAGTCCAGCACGCTCCGAGCTTTTCATGTTCCCACCTGGGGACAGCCTGCTCGGTTTCAGCAAATTCGAACCCTGCACTACGACCTCAACGACAGGTTTAGTCTTCCTGCCTACGGTGACTGGTTCTGCCTTGACGGCCACGTGGATACACACATTGTCCGTCTCAACGCCCGTGGATGTGCGCACATGTTCACAATCTACTATGTTTACGACACCGATCTCTATGTTCCTTCACCCGCGTTGTTGAATAAACTGGGCAAAGCATGGTGTGGGGAGTTGCTCGTGTTCAGGAACTGCGCCGTCGACCCCACGTTGGTCAACTTACGGACGGGGGATGACGCGCTCGTTTGGAGAGCCATAGACTTGTGCGACCTCCCACTTTTCCTGCTCTTCCTCCACTGACATGCCGGGCAGATTCCTCGAACGTTGGGGTGATGCGCACGCGCTGCAAGAACCCCTTTAGCTGCCGACCTCGGCGTTCCGTAAACGTACACTATGCCACTGCGAAAAGACCGGACGCTCTCAATGTCTTAGTAGATGTCTCGGAGTGTCGGGTGTTCGTAAATTTTAGCCCTGCCGATGGCCGGGTGCTAGCTCCTCTATTTAACATCACTAGAATGATGAGCAGCTCATATCCAGCCTTCGCCGCACCCGATCGCCATGTGGAACGCCGTATACATTTTCCCCGAAAAATTCTTCCACCAACCCTTTGTCACCCTCGACGATCTGCGAAGCCGCCTAGATTCGTGTGAACTGGGCCTAGACCGGGACGGATACATCGCGGACAGCGAAATAGGAATAATGCTCAACGACGACAGCAGCGCTCACGTCCTCGACTTTTACGACCGCAACCCCAGTTCTATCCGCACTTATTACAGCCTCTATGCAGTGCCAGGGGCCGCAGCGGCAGGGGAGGCACGAAACACTGTCGCTTCAATAGTCAGCACTCCCCGCTCTGGACCTATCCATGGCCCCGCTTTGGTGGTACGCAACGGACCGATCGAAACGTGGACCCCTAAAAACGTTCCTTTGGAAGTCGACGAAGTGGCGAGGACGCTCTGGTGGTATAGCAAGAGCGGCAACAGTGTGGAAGAAGTCGCCGGGGAACGTACGCTGCAACGGATCTTTGGAGAGTAGCTTTAATGATTCCTCGAAATAATACATGTAATTACGCTGCATATCTCGTGGCACCTCGTTTCGGTTTTACACCAGCGCGCAGCGAACTTCTTCGTGTGCCATCATCCTCAACCCGAGACCTCTGACGGGACATCGCTCCTGAAGAGCTCCACTCCCCTAAGCCACTTGACTTGTTATAACACTGCCAATATCGCCCTAGTCGGTATAACCCTCTTACCCGTCGCTCATCACATAGCCAGCCTATTCTGCATGTCGTCCATCACTCTTCGTACTGATAGTCCCCCCTACGCCCCTCCTCCCGCGCTCAGCGGCCCACCCGACCTTGACATTCCCTCCGAGCCTGTACCCCTCGATGATGCCATGCAACTGTACGAAAACGCATTGTCGCGCTTCTTTCCCGACGTGCAACGCTTTCGCGACGCACTGCGCTGCGCTAACGCCGTCATTTCCGGGTCTTTCGCGCTCAACATCGCACTTCACTGCTGCAATCGTCCCGCGGCGTCGCACTGGCGACCTAATGATATGGATCTCTATTGTGGCATTCACCATTACGTGTGGTTCTTGACCTATCTCATCCGAGTGGAAGGGTACCTCCCTATGTTCACAGGCGGGGAACAAGAGCAATGCCTCGTCCCACATTACGGCGGCGGCGGCATAGCCCTCATCTTCCGCCTCGTTAACTCCCGCGGCCGTCAGCTTGACGTCATCTGCGCCGACTCTGAGTCTGCGCTCACTCCTATCCCTCATTTTTGGGGAACTTTGGTCGTCAACTACGTCTCTGCTGATGAGATTTGTGTCGCCTACCCTCGCCTCACTCTCAACGGTATCGGTTACATCAATCCTGCCCGCATAGGAATGGGCACGAACGACGCGATCGAGAAATATGCCGCCCGAGGGTTCACCATCACGCCGTTCACCGACAACAACGACACTCACCCTCTCTTCCCGCCCAACGCCCACTGCCCTCACTCGCTACGTGGTTTCGACGATGTGCACAGCCTTCGCATTCGCTTAGGTGACACTCTCACGGAACACTCCACGGTTCCTCACCTGGTATGGTGTCCACGCTGGCGATGGGCGGGGCCTTCCTGCGGTGAAAACTGTGGACGTTCGTCCGACGCGGAGTATACACTGGTGAGGCGTCCTGTCGGCGAGGTGGACTTTTAGGTCGTGGTGATCACTTGGGATAGCATGCGTGGTCGCTGATTTATTATACGCTTCGCTGCCCTAGCTGTACCCGTAGTACTCAAGCACTGAAGAACTGACGACGTTCGCCCCACGTGAAGACATAAATTGACGTGATGCATGGACCAGATCACGTGATCCATTGGATGCATGTTCTAGAACATTCTCAGTCCCCTCACGGAGGTCTCCGTCGACTCTCCAAGTCAATGCTGTCTCACTGCCATCCCGAGACAATTCGACGGGCGTATTTATGTCGGTGCACGGCGGCGAGGGGGAAGGAGTCGCACTCTCACTACATGCCCACCATGTCCACGGACAGCCCCGCCCCACAGACCATCCCACTGTTCAATACGGATCGTTTAGATCCCGAATGGGAGTTCAGCGCTTACATGCTTTTGCGTCTCGCGCGGTCAACAATACTCTCTGAGCATATTGTCGTCCTCCCTAACGGAGACCTCGTCATTTCAACGTCTTGCGCCAACGCGTACGTCTATATTTATTTTTACTCCTGATCTGCTAATTGACTTTGCTTGCCATAGAGTGCCGTTCTGGAGCTTGTGCGAAGTCACCAACGCCCACAATAGTCGGCGGGCGACGGGCTTTGTTCCAACGTAAGGCCTGTTCTATCCGTTTCCACGAAACACCCCTGACTTCCCCGCCAGACTCAGGCCACCTTTGCTGCCTGCTGGTGTGGCCGGGTACGTGTCCACTCACCTTAATCGTCTGCCCATCGCTCAACTGCTGTTAGTGTCCACGACTTGGCCAGTCAAATCTATGGGGCGACTTCAACGGATCTACCCTATGCTTCCTACCGCTGCATGTTCACCTTCTCAGAAGAGAACGTGTTGTCACGCGGGGACACGGACAGCCGTCTACACTTCCGACCTGCGGAGCCCGTTGGCTACGGGTATCCCCCACCCCACGTTCTACGTTTACGAAAGGGCATGCGCTGCTACGTCACCGGAAGAAACGGACTTCTCGAAGACGGATCGTTGCACACTTACACAGGCTGTCTCGTCACGGTACTCGAATTTGGCGATCAATTCGTGAAGGTGAGGGTTGATGAAGGACAGCGCGAGGTAGTCGACGTTCACAGACAAGTCCTTGCTATCTACGACCCTCGGATTCGCCGAGTGATCGACAGGGTGCAATTCCCGCTCGTACCTACGAACCAGCGCTATCTCGATCAAGGAGTCCTTACGTGCTTTATGATCTAAAGCACTGGAAAAGCTCGCCGTGGACGCTCATCATTGTATACGGCTCATAGATTGTACATCCCCCTTTTCGGACGCTCCTAATATAATCAGGGTTGGTTGACGGTGGTGTGCCTACTCACTGCAGTCTCCTCTCCTCCACCGCGACTCTAAACATGATTCGTCTTGCGTTACCTCCTCAGGATAGAATGACTCGCAATCCGGCCCTGACGGTGGACGAAGAGTGTGACGACTACGCTGTTGGAATGCTCGACAGTGTGAAGGATTCTCCAGGGGAAGAAGTTATCATGCTTCCAAATGGTGATCTGGTCACTTCCCGCACTGCAGAGCGAATGTGAGGTTCTGGTCGCGGCTTGTTCTGTTAGATATACTCAAACGAGCTTGCTAGTGCTCCTCTGCCCACAGAGCCCCAAGTTTCCGTGGACAGAGGCCCAAATCCTAACCAGTACGCCCCTATGTTCGAGCGGCTGGACTCGGCTGACCTGCGTATAGTGTATTCTTCCTCGCGGACGCTTGGCTACCTCCCTACAAAGGCCACTTGCCATTACAAGATTGCACCCGTTGGGTGCATTTCGCTCACGACATCCCTGTACCATCGCAACCGAGGGTGCCCCCTAGTCGAACGCATGACGATGCAGACGATCCCCTTGGCTTCTGGGCCCCTCCACCCCGGGTGCTCAGGATGGATGTCGGCGACCGCTACTACCTCATTGGGCGGCGGGGTTTGTATTGGGACCACATGAATGCAACGACGCACAACGCGATCGTCCAAATTGTCCGGTTCCACAACAACGGAGAAGTCGAAGTTAAACTCATCCCTGAACATGTCCGCAACGACGATACCCCAACGCGGCGTTACTCGGCGTCGACGTTCATAGTCTACCAACCCGAAACCTGTCTGACGTGGGAGAGGCGACAGCTACCATTCGTTCGCGAGGAAGACATCGGTCCTGCGCGGTCAAGTGGAACAATGCTTGTAGAGCCTGATTTTTCGTAAATGACGGATGTCGTACGCACAAAAAAATTCTCAAATGATATTATTGGGGGCTACTTCATCTTAGAGAGATCGTATGCCAACACAAAACCTGTCTGCTGTGGAGAGGCGACAGCTACCGTTCGTTCGGAAGAAGGACATCGATCCCGCTCATTCAAGTGAAACAATGCCTGTAGAGCCTGATTGTGACGGTTGAATGGATATTCGGGGCTACTTCATCTTAGAGAGACCAGGCGTGGCCCGAAGGGCGGTGCTATGAGGAAATTGTTGAGCGCGATTGAGCGAAGAGCACCGTCCAACATAGACCTAACCCCAGGTCAAGGGTACGCAGGCGCAGACGCTGGACGGTGA
>MU277355.1:5510-18807 GCA_022160305.1 Artomyces pyxidatus | reverse complement strand
ACCATATCAATTTCGATGCCTTGTAATAGCCGGCAGGCCTGCTACTGCATATATGTTCGTGAATACGAGATTGTCAAAATGACCATCGCAAAGGTTTCTGACGGTTCCGCGGTAATACATGTCTGCATCTCTCAACTTCTCGATTCCTCGTCGGGCGGCGCCTGGCTTTTGCCCCGGACCGGTCCCATCTTCTTGTCGTACACCTTGCGTAAGGCTGGGGGCTAGTTGCAGTACTCACTAACCGTAGAGTACGCAAAAGCCTGTGAATGCAGAACTAGTCGAGATGTGCGCTCGCGACGTGATTCAGTCTCCACGCGCAAGGCTGACTGCTAGGGCGAGTGTGTGGGTGTGGGAAGCCCGTGGTGCCGCGGCGCTACGCGCCGGGGGGTCACGTGATCAGCCGCCGGCTTCACGTGCAGCACCGCGCGACGCGTCGGGCTCTCGAGTCTGAGAGTGCGCGCGCCGCGAGCCACGGAGCTTCGAGCTGCTCCCGCGAAGTGAAGTCCAGGCCCCTGCCGATCTCCGCAGATCCGGGACCGAGACACCACCCCAGAGCGAAGCTCACAACTCGAGGATCCAGGACCTGCGGTCCCCGAGACACCCCACACAGAGCGAGCCGTAGGAAGACTCGCGAAGCGAGGGACAATGAATTACAAACTGCGTTCGAAATCGTCCATGATACGATCTAATCTAAGAGCCTCTGAAGCGTTAAAAGCCTGCGAAATAAAGAAAGGTAATACAGTTTGAACCTTGCGCCAATATAACAAAAAGGCACCAGAAAGCCAGCGTCCTTGCTTTTGAACAACGTCCGGGGGCGTGCCCCTTAACAACCACTCTGTGGTGCCGCCTATCCTGAAGCTATGACCCCCTTCCAAGACATGAAGGCCCTGTCTCTTCCAGATCTCATTGCATCTCTGCAAGAACATGCTCTTCGTGAGCGTCTGCCACGAGTCACCTTGTTCAAACGCGAATAGCGGGGCATCGAGAGGCACCTTGGCGTTGACTGCCAGATGGTACCTAATCGCATACAAGGGGGACGTGGGGTCAGCGAGATCTGTGATCGCGATGTCGGCCCCTTCCGAGGCCGTCGTCTTGGTCCAAGGAATGTGAAGCGTACCGCATTCGACCCCATTGCGCGCACGCGCGTAAGTAAGCGAAGCCCCTCTCGCGACATGCTTCTCAGGTCTGAAGTCTTGCTGCGAGGTGACAAGCGAGCCGTGGTGGCCCCAATAATTTATATAGTACTGTTATAACAGTAAGTGCCAAATGTTTTGATCAGCACCATGATATTTGCTGCTAAATATATTTAGCAGGCTGTTGAGAAAATCTGGGTGATTTTTTGCAGTGCTAGGGCCTGGGGGGGCAATATTTTGCAGTACTGCAGAGAATATTTACCAGTCAGACCAATAGCAGGCTCAAGATATTTAGTAGTAGACTAGATAGCAGTCCGAAATATATTCAGTAGCCCATTATATAGCAGGCTCGAGAATATCTAGCAGGGGCGGAATTAATCAACCTCATGAATATTTAGCAGCTCAGTAAATAACAGGGCCAAGAATATCTAGCAGTGCAGTATATAGTAGGCCCGAGAATATCCAGCAGGACATTATTTAGCAGCCCCGAGAATATCTATCAGGCCATTATTTAGCAGGCCCGGGAATATCCATCAGGGCATTATATAGCAGCCCCGAGAATATCTATCAGGCCATTATTTAGCAGGCCCGGGAATATTCAGCAGGGCATTATTTAGCAGGCCCGGGAATATCTATCAGGGCATTATTTAGCAGGCCCGGGAATATCTATCAGGGCATTATTTAGCAGGCTCGGGAATATTCAGCAGGGCATTATATAGCAGCCCCGAGAATATCTATCAGGCCATTATTTAGCAGGCCCGGGAATATCCATCAGGGCATTATATAGCAGCCCCGAGAATATCTATCAGGCCATTATTTAGCAGGCCCGGGAATATTCAGCAGGGCATTATATAGCAGCCCCGAGAATATCTATCAGGCCATTATTTAGCAGGCCCGGGAATATCCATCAGGGCATTATATAGCAGCCTCGAGAATATTCAGCAGGGCATTATATAGCAGCCCCGAGAATATTTAGCAGCCCAGTTGATAGTCGTACGTAGTAAATCTGGCTCTCTGTTGTATTTCGCTGCTCACTGTCCATTCCTGCATACCTTTAGCAGCCAATATCGATACCGTCCGCAATAGGTTCACTTCAGTCGTGCGAATTTTGGAGGAAGAGCCTCGATTAGGGACATTGCGCGTGCAAATCAGGATTGCTCCGAGAGCGCTCCTCAGCGCTTACCCACATGCTCTGGGAGCGCCCTTCCGCGCTTATGACTTGCTCCTGCTCCTCGCCAGCGATTGCGCGCCTACGCCTTCACCATCCCTCCTCCCTTTCGTCTTCTGCTCTCTTGCCTGACTACCTGCTCGGCAACTTTCCCCAGTACTTCCACCTCATCGCAACATGCAAGTCAGGCATTTTATTCACAACACGCGAGCAAAGCTACATCGATTTTCCGGGACATGTATTTCTCAAGATGGACACGTATACCGTGTCGTTTTCGTGGATAACGAGGGGAGGGACTCCTTTCGAGCATCACCATTAACCCTGCTTCTGCCTAGGTACGTTGCTCATCAGTCATACATTCCCCATGTTTCCAACGCGTCAACTTACCTCTTTTTTGTGTCGCCCTCATCGTCATTGTCCGGCTTGCGCTTGCCAGCTCTCGACGCGGCCTGAACCATCTCCTGGAGGACGAATAGGATGTCCTCCAACATGGACATCACCTCCCTCCTCTTTCCCTCGTCCAGCTCCTGTCCCGCCCACCACGACATCATGATCAGTGTTATCACAAAGCCATTCGCCCCTCCTCGCATCGTGTTTTCCCAGGACTCACCAAGCGGCGTCGCGCGTTTCAGCGGCCACTCTGACCCCCTCCACTCCGGTTGCAGTGACACCCACCAAGCACGGAGACCCTGGACATAAGCGTCCCAATCGTCGATTGCAGGCGGCTTCGCATAGACGCGTCCGCGCTTAATCCAGTACGACATCGCAGCGGGACGTCCGGTTGTGAGGAGCTTATGTTTTTTGTCCTGCGCACAAGGTGAGTGCGTGTTTGACATTGTGAGAGCAACAACTTACATCTCGCGAAGGAAATCCCAGCAGATACTCCAACTGGCACCAAAGCTGCAAGACGAGGGCCCATTCCTCATCGTTGACGATGCCTGCCAGCGCCGCGAGTGTCTCCTTGACGAAAGCGCGCTCGGTGATGCGTTCGCCACCCTCTGCCTCGATAGCCCGGCGAACCATGTCGTGTCCTCCGCCCTGGCCGTCGTTTTCGGGAGCGGACCCCTCACTGCTCTCAGCAATGAAACCCACGTCGGCACTTCCACCTTGCTCGATGCGCGTGGGTTCGACATCAACATCCATGCCGTCACCCGCCTTCATGTTGCCGTCCGTAACGCCGCCATCGCCATCAATATCCATATTGTCGCCCGTCTGCACGTTGTCCGCAGGTCTATGTCCGCCATGCGGAACCTCCCCGTCTACCGCCGCGACCTCAGAGCTCGCCTCCGTACGCGTGCACAGGTCCACACTCATAGGCGTCGGCTCGATGTTGGAGGAGTCGCTGGTGCGAGAGCCCGCCGTGTCAGCGAGGTGCTCATTCGCGGGTACCACTGGCGTCGTGGCCCTCGATTGGGTGACCACGTTCGACATGTCGGGGGGTCCTCCTTGACTTCCCTCATCCACCACCCCACTCGACTCTTGGGCTTTAGCCGCCTCGCCCGACTTCGTGATCATGCGAGGCTTTGGCTTCGTGCTTGCCAACGTCTCGGCCTTCCGTTGCGCCACCTCGTCTTCCACCTCCTTGGCCAACGCCGCAAATCCTCCAGTCAGCGACATCTGCTCCATCAGGAGTCGGTTGCGCTCAATGTTCGCGGCGCGCAGCTGCTCGTATGCCGTGCCCGGCTTCCGCACCACTGGGGACTCCACGGGTTCAGCTGGAGCACGGCTCTGGCCGCCGCGCTTCGTCTTTTTTGAGAGAGGTTCGTCGTCTTCGTCTCCCCAGTCACTGTCTTCGTCGTCCTCACCCTCTTCGGGCAAGGCCGCCGCGACAGCACACTTTCTGGTGCGCGTGCGCATCGGCTCGGAGGCCTTGGCGCCGTCGGACATCTCGGCGTCTTCGGCTCCTTCGGTCGTCTCGGCGGTTGGTTTAGCCGGACCGGTGACTTCCGTCGTAGGCGCTGGAAGCAGTGGCTTCGTAGCCGTACCCGGAAGTGCATAGCGCGCCGTCACGCTCGTCGCTGCCACGAAGGTGAGCCATGAAACTCGCATTCGTGAGTAGAGGGACTCACGAAATTCCCTCTCCAAGAACTGCTGGAAAGGAGCCTCAAAGCGGTCGGAATACTGCGGACAAGCTTTCCCAAAGTTTGAGCCGCTGTCCATGGTCGTATGAGCTCTGTACTGACATCAGGTTATCTATTTCAGCTTGAATCGCAGAACGAGACTCACGAGAACGATTGGAGATCACCGCCGAGACTCGGCGTGGGCCCGCCTGCTAGGAACGTCCCAACCCAGCCTGTCTGCTGCTTGATCTCGCGCAGCATCGTCAAGACGGTACGCGGCAGCGCTGCAATCGCCCTATGCAAGAAGTAATCAGTATGTGGACATGATCCAATGTGAGTCAAGCTTACTTCTCATATCCCATCAATGTTTGTGTGTCTAACTCCGACGCACCAGTAACCGTAGGCGCCACCGCGATGACCGTCGCCTCGCCTCCGCCCGCGTGTTCCTCTGCAGGCTCCGCTACTTGGCCCGCGGAAGCGCCACTCTCGCCAGAGCCAGAGGGCGGCGGTGAGCTGGACGGTCCGGCTGTAGCTTCGAAAGCTGCGCGGACTTCATCTTGGACCTCCTGAGAGTCCTCCTTGAGAAGCTTGAGCGCGCGTATGTTGCGCCACGCGACGACCGCCGTAACTTTCTTGCCCTTGGCCTTGCACTCTTCTTCATAGACTTTGTATTCGGGATCCATGACGGCTTTCAGACGCGCCTTATAGTACAGGCGCTGGTACACCTGCGCGAGGGACGGTCTACGCGTGGCGCGCCCGGTAAGGTTCAGAACCTTCTTGCCGCTTGGGGCGGCGCCGCTCTGTTCGAGGGCGGCACGATGATTGTTGTGAATCCAGTTCCTCAATCGCTGAAACTATCGGTGAGCGCCAGCTTATCGAGCACACGAGTCATAACTCACGTTGCGCATGGTCTGCGGCATCCCTTTAGCCATCTGGACAGGCTTTCCATCGGTCTCCACAAAGCCGTCCTCCGTATCCGGAAACGCCTGGAACCAGGCGTCGTAGAGAACCGGGAAGAAGTCAGTGACTCGACCTTCACCCTTGTAGGTCCGATACGTGGTAAGCCAAGGGTTGAGGAATATTTTGTGTTCTTTTTTGGTCCACATAGCGGCGGGGGGTTGGAGAGGGTTGGCACTAACAGCCCAGATATATTCAAGGTATTTACCTGGTGGACCCTGTCAGTTTTTTTCGGCCTTCGTCCGTGCTGCCCACTGCGCCGGTGTGGATCCCAACGCGAGTCCTTCCTAATTCTTCCAATCCCCTAGTCGGTCCCGAAGCAGAAATGCTCGAGCCCCGTCGTCCCTCCCAATGAGGTCGTCCGGGTACTGCACAGGACACCCGCCAGCACACGTTCATTCAACCCCGTGGCTTTATCGGCGCCACAAGCTTCGACGTGTCTTGGCGCACGCAGCAGCGCGATCGGACTCCGAGGACAACTTGAACAGATCATAAAGGCCCTGTCTCAAGCCCCATCCTTCCATTTCCCTTTCACCCCCTGCAGCCATGGTCCTTCCCGACGCACGCGGTGAGTCGCACCTCTATTGATGTGCGTCCCTCTGCTCAGTGTGACAACAGATAACAACGGCGACAACTGCAACAACGGCGACGATGCGTCGTCGACGGCACCGCCGCCGCCTCCTTCCCCCGTCCCCAGCGAGATCCCGCCTCATCACCTGCACCTTCCGACACGCTGGTATGTCGTGTTCGCTGGCAGGAGGCCCGGCGTCTACACCGATTGGTGAGTGGTCGCTGCGCCGCGTTCTTTTTTTTTATGCTCAATGTTAGATTACGGCGCGGCAGGCACGAAGCAGCGCAGTATGTCATCGGCGTCCCAAATTCTGTGTACAAGAAATATCGCGACCGCGAATCGGCCTACGCCGCCTTCAATGCCTCTCAGCAGGTCGCCCGCCCCGCTGACCCTGAGGACGCCAGCGACACCGCCGCACCCGGTGACAGTCACGGCGACGGCGACAACCAGCGTGAGGCCGACGACGAGCTTGCTGCACGCTTGGAGCGCATGAACGTTGGTCCCCGGCTCCCGCCCTCCGTCCCCCGGCCCTCGCCCACTGTCCCTCGACCCCCTCCCTCGATCGACTCCATATCGGTCTCGTTCGGCAACGGGGGTCACTCTCGCGCTAGCTTCTCGCCAGCACCGAGGTATGTTCACCTCGACGTGGGCACAACGGTAAGCGGCACCGTTATTCGACACGAAACACGACTGACTATTTACAAGGAACCCCCGCCATACTGTGGCCGCCACGGAGCGCCTGTCTCAATCCCGGGAACCAACAGCGGCCGTGGGCATATTGCGAGCCCGATCCCTTCCCCCGTCACCCGCACCGTCTACCCGGATCGGACGTCGAATACCGGCCACGGGTACGACATGTCTTCCGGGCCCTCGCGCCGCTCGCCCGATGGTGGTTCGTTGCACGCGCCGCTCAGGCCCATCACCCCTCTCTTGAACCGCAGCGGGGCCGGGAACGGGCACCCGTTCTTTGTTGTTCTTAATGCCCGCCAGAACGGCATTTTCAATGCGCCTTGGTAAGTCATTTCATTCTCCCTCAGCAACTACACTAATTTTCGCCGTGCTAGGAACGTTGTGTCTATGCTTGTTGTAAGTCGCCCGCGCGCAATCTGGCGCTCCTTCCGCACGCTCGAGGAAGCGAGCGCGTGGTACTGGGACCAGCTGGCGGAAGAGTGAGCAAAAGAGCGGGTATTATCTTCTTGGAATTGCGGGGGCCAATGTCCCTGGGCGTGTCATTTGTACCGTAAAATGTCTTCCGTGTGCCGTATAAAAATTTGCTTGGCCTGTCTTAATGCCCCAATAAGAAATAGTGAAAAAGCGCAAGTAATCGCGGGGAGAGAGGGGAACAGCGGCAAAGCCGGCCCGTCGTTTGCGGACTCCGCGGACAGCTTCGGGCTCAAGCCGAAAACCACCAAAACAACGTCGTCTACGAACCATAACAGTTATAAAAATTGCGCAATTAATTCCTCACAGTGACTATGGCTGCCCCTTGTCATTCCTGTAATTGTGTGTAGGAGTGACTCCCAGCGAGCGAGAAACAAGACTTCATGAACTGGCGCCAGTCCGCGCGACTTGATTCATCGGAGTGTGACTTGGAGCGACGCGGCACGACTGCCCAACACTTGCCTGCCTTTCGTCCCGCACTCTCAGCCACCCGTCCCGCCAAAGACATGTCGGAGGTGTTGCTCACAGTCGACGGAACGTATTACTGCAGGCATGCGATAGACCGACGTTCTTACTATTCATTTACTCACATCTGCACAGAAACCAAGGAGTGCGGAAGGCGTACCAACGCGCGTACAACAAGTTACAGCGCACGTCGCGCCGCAAAGTCAGCAAGAAGGAGAAAAGGGAGAACTTGAGCACTCTGCGTAGGGCTGCGCGAGGGGACGTGAGGTGAGTACCGCTTCGAGTCAGAACTCTGTCCCCACTGACGCTCTCTTTCATAGCTCATATGAATGCTATTTCATTCACGTTACCCGTGGACGAGATCCCGATCGAACCCCCGTCATGGCAGAACAGGAGGAGTATCTAGCTGGATTATACGCTGAGTTGCAGGATGCCCTCGCCGAGGAGCATCCCGAGGACTGGCTGGACCTCTTCAAGGACAGAATCGACCGTGACATCGCCAACCAACTCCTGCTCGTGCAGCCTCTGCTATCTCCTGAGACATGCAACGACGATATCCGTACTCGACTCTCCAAGGTGCACGGCATACGGCGTATTATTGGCGGGCTCCGCCAGGAGGTCGAGCTAGCAGAACAGGGAGTCCAAGCGGGAGCGGCAGCGGCAACAGACAGAGCAATTGTTTGGAGCGGGCGCAGGTACGTCTCCGCGGCCTTGTATCTATCTACAAAGTCCCTGACCGTGCACAGGGTGAACAGGACGAAGTTCAAGAAAGAATACGGCTGGTGAACCCGCTTGTGCACTACCCCGGAGCGACCCAAGTTCGTATGTCTCTCTAATTTAAATATCACACTTGTCCACTACAATACATCGTTGCTGCACTACTACTACTTCGTACCTAAGAACTTGCATAGTGCAATAGACGCGACCGACGTATCCCGAGCAAGCCCGCGGGAAACGTGAGCGATCACGTGCTGTGCAGTCAACGAAAGCTGAAGTCGCGTCGTCGAACTGCACCTAACTGCACGCCCTCACTCGATGTCAAACACCCGCGCATTCAACTTGAGCGTAGCGCGTAAACGGAAGAATGGGCCGACGTGGAAGGACGCGGTCATTGTGCCCATGCGACGTGACCGTTCGCGGCAGGAAAACATACCCCCACCGCCTCCGACCTTGCGACATGCCTCCGTCGCGATCTCAGCATCTGGCCGCCCCCAGTACACCGTCACACACCACCTTCGCTCTCTTGTCCAGCCGACTGTACCTCCGGAACCCGAGCCGATAGTCGAAGACGTCTCCGGTGGCAGTGAAGACATGTGGGTGGATCTGGACGACGTAGCAGGTGGAGGGGCCGGGGAGTCCGTCGCGCCCACGCCCAAGAGACGGCGAAAGCGTAAACGGGTGCGTCTTAGTTTCGTCTGAACTCACGGTCCGTTTCTCTTATGACTAATTTATGCAGGTCAATCCTTTAAAACTCTGGCTGCCATACCGCGACGCGTTTCTGGACGAGATGGTCCGCCACGAGGGCTTGGGCAAAGCTATAGTTGATGAAGCCGACGGGACAGGCCTGCCTGTTTGCCACGACTGCAAATGTCCAGGCGCGAATTTGCGTTGCATCGACTGTATTGCTCCACATATGCGATGTCGGGAATGCGCATCGGCCGCGCACCAGTTGTCTCCTCTCCATCGTCTTCAGGTGCGTCTGCCCGCCGTGTCTGAGCCCTATTATCGACAAGTCTGACCCCCGCAGCGATGGAATGGTTTTTTTTTTGCAGATTACTCTCTCTCTCAAGCGGGTCTTGTCGTGCAACTGGGCCACGACGGCCTCCCATGTCCTCATCCTCAAGCCATGGCGACGCCACTCACGATCATCGACGTAACTGGAATCCACGAAGTGCGCTACAACTTGTGCGCGTGCGGCATCATCGGCGCCTCGCGGCCCTTCGTTCAACTCCTACGTGCGCAATGGTGGCCCGCCACCGTCTCCCGGCCGCGCACAGCTGTCACGATGCGCACGTTGCGCCTCTTTCACGCCCTTACACTTCAAAGCAAAGTGAACGCCTACGACTTCTGGTGTCAGGAACCCAGTCAGCAATGAACAGAGTCCAGAGCCTTCCAGGCCATAACACTTAGAGACAGAGCAAGGGCATGTGCAAAGGATGATAATGACCAGGTAAAGACTAGGAGAACAAGCTGAGGTGCTAGGGATGTATCTACTGAGTACTTATAGGCCAGAGGACAAGGGACAGTCCTAATGTAGAACAAGGAGTATCCTAGAAGGGAACAAGGGATATCCAAAAGGAGAACAAGGGATATCCTAAAGGAGAACAAGGGATATCCTAAAGGAGAACAAGGACTGTCCTAAAGGAGAACAAGGAATATCCAAAGGAAGAACAAGGGATGTCCCAAAGGGGAACAAAGGATCAAGGGTCAGAGAAGTACTGGGAACAAGAGATGTAGCAAAGTGTCAGGAAGCTAGGTAGAGATTCATGACATCTGGAATGGTCTCGTGCGCATCACGGACGGTGCTGGGCTGAAGAAAGTCAAGGTGTGTTATTCTCAATCGATAAACATTTTCACGGTGACTGATTTTAGAGCTGTCAGTATCGCTACAAGGAATTCATTAGATGCATCCGCTGCTACCGGCACCTTCGCATGGTGAAGAGAGGGGGCCGTGCCCACCATCCGGAGGGCATCAGCGGCACAAAACCGGGCGAACTGGTTGTACCATGTCCCGCATGTCCCGATCCCTCAACCAACCTTCCTGATGGCTGGGACACGGTCCCTAAATCTGAACGGTTTGTTTTTTGGTCTCCCTTTCGTACCTTGCGTGCTGAAGTTCTCTGCCAGGTGGAAATACGCGCTACTGCTCGCGATCGATGCCAACTTCAAGCTGAAGCGGAAGAACCGGCAGACACACGATGTGCAGTTGATGAACGGGTGGTCGTACTTTGTTGAAGAGGACGCGTATCAGGGACATCTCAACAAGTACAGAGACGAGGCCGAGGTGCGTACACATCCTTCTTGCTTGCAACGAGGCTCCTCAGACTGCCAACAGATGAAATATTGTTCCTCGACACACAGCGCATGGAGCTCGGCCAACATGCCCGCCGAAAAGCGTTTTGCGGTGAACGGCGTTGGTGCAGCAATTTGCGCCCGCCACCTGTTCTACCGCGCGCAAGGTGTCGGTGATCTTCAGCGCGGCGAGCGGTGCGCTCCCTTTATCTTTCGCCATGGATACTCCATCTGACGGGGACATGCAGCTACATGAACATGGACTATGTTGTCCTGTCTTCGTTGACACACACGCGAGGCGCCGCCGATCTCAACACATTTTTTTTCTCCTATGACATTTCTTGCCAGTGGAATGTCAACTTCTACCGTCGCTTGGCCGAACGCTTCCCCGACCACGCACTGATGAACGACGGGAAGAAGGTTACATTCCTCATTCCCAAGTTCCACTTGCTCGCGCACGGGCAGAGCTGCCAGCTCAATTTCTCTCTCAACTATACCGAGGGTGTTGCGCGCACCTGTGGTGAGGGAATCGAAGCGGGTTGGGCAGACACAAACGGGGCGGCGTTAAGTACCCGTGAGATGTCTCCCGGGTTTCGCCATGAGGCCTTGGATGACTTGTTCGGCGCGATCAACTGGCGCAAAATCGTATCGATGGGTAAGTCCTGATATTCTACATAGCAACTATGTATGCTGACGCGTGCTGCAATGTAGGTGAATACCTTCTGAAGGGCCTGCGCGACGCACATCCAGAGTATGTCAAGAAAATGAAGATCCATAATGACTTCGAAGCCACGTTCCCCCCCGCCACGATCGCGCAGTGGGAGGAGATGTTGCACGCATGGGAGGACAATCACAAACGTCCAAATCCGTACAAGGAGATGGAGTCATGTGAGTCGGACAGAGTTTCTGCATTCCTGCATCGCGCTGACATAGGCGTTTCTAGCGAATACGATGGCGAGCGTGCGCCTGGAACTAGGTAGAGAGGAGGCCGAGGAAGCTTCTCGGGGAGCCATGGCGCTGCACGAGATGTCAGCCAGTGTCTTTCTCAATACCGGCTTCGAACTCGAAGAGCAACAGTAAATGACTTCTATTTTTCTTTGACCAATTCGTTGCTCATCGTTTGCTCTAGGTATGTTCTCGCTCAGCGCGCGAAGAAGGCGCACCTCACTCCCGTCGAGAAGGCATCCCTCCAAACCAAACGCAACACGCTCCAGCACCGTATTCAGAAGTGGCGCGCCGTTCAGCAGATATACATGCCCGGCTGTGCCACTGTAATGCCTCTTGACGGCCTGACAGCGGCGTCGGCAGCGTCTTCAACGGGAGGTCGGTCTGGCGACGTCTTCAAGCCGGAGGCGACAAAGCTGTATCTGCCGTCGGGGCTCCCTGAGGGGCTTCGTTCGTCTGGGTGCACCATGGGACTTGTTGAGAAGGAGGCACGTCTTCGGGAGGGAGATGCTGACGATGCGCTGCATCAAATCCGGCGGCAGCTTCGTGTGCGACTCGCTTTTGTCCACCACAAGAAGATACATGTCGACGGGCCCGGCCAACACGCGCAGACGAGGGCCCACGCCACGTACAAGAATATCACGGAAAAGCTTCGACGATACGTGACACGTTATAGGCGGTCGCGTGCGGCGCTCGAGATCCTTCGGCCAGGGGGTTCTTGGATGGCACAGCTGTTGCCTCTGCTGGAAGAAGACATCCGCTCGCCGACAATGGAAGAGGAAGGATTGGGTGAAGGGCGAAGGGAACTGTCTTGGATCTGGAGAGTCCAGCAGCAAGATGAACGGGACCTCCCACAGGCATCCGATGAAGAGATGCACGAAGGTGTGGAGTATGTCGTTTTCTTCTTTCTAATTTCTCACATAGCTTCAGGAATGCGTGCTGAGTGGGCGCAAGGCCGCGCCAGGGCCCGGCGTTGGGACGAGGAAGTGCAAACACGCCTCGAAGAGATGAGGAGGACAGTCATATCACTCATCGCTCGGGCTGATGCATGGACGGCGCGCCTCGACCTGCGTCCGAATGCACTGCCTGACATCCAACGTGGGCTGAGGGGCTATGCTCACCGACAGGCGGCCATATACATGGGCCTAGCTCGTTCATTTTACCGGCTGTGGGAGCCTGCTGTGAAAGCTCTGGGCCTCTCCGTCGAGTGGCCACCTGCTTTGCTCAGCACAACGTTGTCTTCCCCCTCTCCAGACGAGCCGATTGTGATAGATCAAGGTCCCGATCTGAACTGGGAGTCAGATGATGAGGATGTAGAGGTAATGGACACCACCATTGCCATTCCTCTTCGTGATGGACAGGCTGCAACTTGCTCTCCCGAGCTGTGTCTTGACGGTGATGACTCTGGCTTGGACTCTGACTCGGATTCTGACTTGATCTCACGGGGTGGGGACGAAGATGAAACTGACGATATTTTTGGTAATCCACTGTAATTGAAAGTAGTTGCTGTGTTTTTTGAATGTGATCAGGATTGCTGGGGTTGAGATGTATGTTAAGTTGTAGATTCAGACACTCAAGCCTTGAAAATTATCAGACATCACGTTGTGAGGTGCCTGAGTCTACTTGCATGCTATATGTGGAAATTGGTGGCTCAAGGTGTGTCCCGGGATTGTCCGGGTTGATGACTCCTATAGTCCTGGACTTTGCAAGAAGATTATGAATGCCCTGCTGATATACCAGGAAGGGCCTGCTAAATAATTTCTGACCAGCCTGCTAATATATCCTGGAGGGCCTGCTAATATATTGTCAGCCAGCTGCTATATAT
>MU277353.1:2733-18542 GCA_022160305.1 Artomyces pyxidatus | reverse complement strand
TCGGCTTTAGACTTGTTTATAATAGTCTAATCGACCGACCAATCGTTTTGGCGGCCTTGCACAATCACCAGACCGCGTCTGGTCAAGCCTCCTCCTCCGGGGGGAGCCGTTCCCCCGAGCCGCGCTTGGGATGAGTCCGCCGACGATCCGGGACCTACAGCGGGAGTCACGAGCCGGTCGCGGTTGTTTCCGCTGAAGATCGGTGAGTGTTGGACCCTCCTGTCTGTGCGAGGAGGAAGTTCGCCGTTGCGAAGGACAGGGGCTCGCAGCGCCTTTCCTTCTGACTTCCTCCTCGCAGGTCCGTACTTCTCTTGCAATCCGCGATTGCTTCTGACTTCCTCCTCGCAGAGGTTTCCTTTTCGGCAAAAAATCGTCGTGCACTCCCATCTATCGAATCAATGAGCGGAGATGGTGATTATAACGGACAGGGGTCAAACACCCAACCATCCATCACACACGACGAGACGTCGGCTGGGTTCAACGAGTACTTTGTCCGACGCGCGCACGCTATTGTCGAGAATTACCGACGCGCCGATGGGAAGACCAAAGCGGCAGCGGTCAAAGATCTCATCCAACTTCTTGCCGCTGAAGAAGACCGACGTCCTGGACAGCACACCAGGGGCGAGCTCGATCGCGCGTACAACACATACTTCGGTATGCTCGACGAGATCGACAGGAGTCGGGAAACCGCTGCTCGCGACGCGAATAACCGACACGTCGGATCACAGTCGCGGTCCGACTCTCCTCATGCGGATCGACGAGAAACGCGGGAAGTTGAAGAAGCGGAGGACGATCAGGACGCGGGTGAAGGAAGGGCTATCAAACGAGGAAGAGACGGCGACGATCCCGATGTCGATGGGGAGCCCGTTCGTAAGAAGATTGACCTTACTCTCCTCCCCATGTATCGCACCCATGACACCGACAACCTGCATCCCAATCTTGCCCTCACACTCCAGCTCAAAGAAAACTACCTCCGTGACATTCCAGCCGCCAAACACATCATCCTCACTCACCCCGAATGCCCCGAAGTCCCTAACGGGATTTGGAACGACGTGCTTGCCAGCAACTATGTCAATCTCGACCGAGTGTTTTCGGGACACTACTCGCTCGATGGAGATCCCGGGGACATCAAGAGGATTGGAGATTTTGAGGTCATCAGCGGAGGGTCCAAACCAGACAAGCACATTCGCGACAAAGGTGACTGGGGCGGAGCGTGGGACACATACTCCGAGGCAGTTGCATTCGCCTATCCCCATCGTGAACCCGAGCTCCGATCGTACGGGAAGTACATCAATGGGCTATTCTCGTCATTACCCACAGCTCCCTCCCGAGTTATCAATTATGACTGTGCAGTCCGGACTCGGCTCGCACATGGCAATCGATACCTCCTCACCGAAGTCGCCAAATTCAATGACCTCTACACCCTCCACTTCATCGCTCCTGGTCTTGGAGGATCAACTCCGCGTGCGACTTCGAAGACGCCGCGATCTGGAGGCCGGTCAAATGACATCTGCAGACGTTTCAACGAAGGCAAATGTTCCGCTGACCCCTGCCGGTACCGACATCGCTGCTTCTCCTGCGGAGGCGACCACGGATTGTCCTCCTGCAATACCACATCCGGATCTGGGGGAGCACGCGGTCAGAGAAAGTAAGGGGCCCAGGTTGTATCGCGGTTTCCTCTGGGATTTGGAGCAGGCCGGTTTTGTCACCCCGTCAGTGCTGGATACTGAGACGGCTGAACCTATCCCGGGTCCTCCTCCCGAGGCGCTGACCGACCCTGTTGCAACCGAAACTCTTCGCCTTTATCCAGAGCTGTTCAAAGTTGTCACCCCGATCGATGTCGACAAATTCGAGTCTCTTCTTGTATCTCATCCTAATCAACCCTACGTGCAATCTGTCCTCCGTGGATTACGTGAAGGTTTCTGGCCTTTTGCCGACGGTGATCCAGATGCATACCCCGAGACGAGGGATTTCCCTGAGAGATCCCTTGACCCAGAAGAGCTCGTCTTTGCTGAAACACAGTGCGAAGAGGAGGAGCGTCTAGAGCGTTTCTCGGCGCCCTTCACCGGGCCCTTGAAACCGGGGATGTGTAACGTCCCGGTCCATGTCGTACCAAAAAAGTCCGGCAAGCTCAGGCTTGTTGTCGATCACTCAGCTGGCGAGTTCTCTCCGAATTCCCATATTGACCGTGATGACGTTCACGTTCATCTCGACACTGTTCAGCACCTCGGCCATAACCTCTTACACATGCGGGACACTCATGGTGACGCACCTGTCTGGCTTTTTAAGTCAGATGTTTCACAAGCCTATCGACGAATCCCTTTGCATCCACTTTGGCAACTGCGTCAGGTTGTCACCGTCAATGGACGTCGGTGGGTTGATAGGTGCAACAACTTCGGCGGACGTGCATCAGGGAGACTTTGGTGCGCCTTCATGAGCCTTGTGCTTTGGATCGCAGTCCGGATCCTCTTCATTCTGGCTCTACTTGCTTATATCACCAGTCCCTGTGGGGCCATTTTAATGCGGCCTCACACTTGCCATAAATGTAGTTTTAATGGACCCGACTGGCAGTCGGCTGGCTACAAGTCGCAGCCATTAAAACGCGGCTCAGCCGTGTCACATTAAAATGACCTCCGGGCTGGCTACAGGGCACTACAGCGCCGCTCCGTTGCCGCGTCGGCATCATCTCGGCATCACCCTCCCGTTCCGTTGAACGTTCGGAGCTGTCGGCATCGTCTTCCGCTCCGCTCAGCTTTCGGCACGTCCTCCGCGCTGCAGCTTCCGTTCGGCACCACGCTGGCGCTTGCATCCCGCCGCTCCGCCTCGCCAGCGCTTGCTCCCGCCCACACCCTGCTCCCGCCCCCGCCCTGCTCCCGCCACGCTCCCGCCCTCGCTCTGCTCCTACCCACGCGCATAGCTCCCGCCTGTTATCACAGCCCGCGCCGCCAACGTCGCCTGCGTGGGCTTGCCGCTTGCTCCCCGCCGCCTTGCCACCGCCCCCGCCCTGCTCCCGCCGCGCTCCCGCCCTCGCTCCGCTCCTACCCACGCGCAATGCTCCCGCCCGTTCTCACAGCCCGCGCCGCCTACGTTGCCTGTGTGGGCTTGCCGCTTGCTCCCTGCCGCCCCGCCCCCGCCCACATCCTGCTCCTGCCGCGCTCCCGCGCTCCCTCCCCGCCCTCGCTCCCGCCCTCGCTTCCCTCCTACGCACGCGCACTCAGCGCACGCCCTTTTCCTAGCCTTCGCCGTTCGCGTCGCCTGCGTGGAACTGACGCTGGCGTGACCCCTGCTGCCACCGCCGCTCTCGCGCCCCCCTTTTCACCCCTGCTCCCCGTCCGTCATCGCGTCGCACATGCAAGCCGTGGCAGTTGGCCCCTACCATTCCCCCCGCCATCACGTCCCCCCTTGAAACGTCGCTTGCTGCTGCGACGGCCACCGCCACGTCATCGACCGCCCCTTCCCCAGGTCTCATCTCTACGGCCCCCTTCAAGTTGTTATGGACGAATCGCCGCACAGTGTCGGCTTAATATTCAAGAGATGACGTCCGGCAGTACTGCAGCCGCCTTGTTTGTTTTCTTCTTTATGTTTTGTTCGTGTTTTACTATTTCTTGACCTCCTCTACTGTATATCTTAGAATCTCAGATATCATGTATGCTACCATCTACCCTGCCTCGCAATACATGCACTTTTGTGTCATTTTTGTGCTACAAGACTCTTTGGGTATATCCGAGAGGTGTTGTGTTTTCTCTAAGTCGCAACTCGGGCTGTTCGGGCTTCGCCGGGATGAGTCTCATTTGTCTCTAAGTCGCTGCTCGGGCTTCTCGGGAGGGCCTCACCACTTTGTACCAAGTCAAGACTCCAGGCCTTCATTCAAATTAGGACAAATAAACTATATACAACACAAAAGCCGGGCGCGGGGATTCAGATCGTCGTAAAAATGTATATATATATATTGCATTGCTATGGACGCATCTGGGCAGCAGGGGCTCGACGACGGCGGCGGACGGGCAGGATGCGACGCAACGGGCGGGGCGTGTCGGCGACTACGCCTTGCGGCGCTTCTGCGGGCGCGACGTGAGTGGCAAGCTGGTAACAATGTCAGATCATATTGAACAAGAACGAAATGGAATATGTACCTTTTGCGCTTCTTGTCGCGTGCCAAAGGCTGCTCCTTCTCCTCTTCCTCGTCGTCGTCGTCCTCCTCGGCCGCGGCAGCTTGCGCCATCGCCCACGATGCCTCGGAGACGGCAGTTGCCCACTGTACTTTCTTCCCCGGGTCTCCCGACTTCTTCATGCCTTGGCCCCACCAAGCGAGCGCGACCATAACGCTCAGCACGCCGTTCTTGCCACCTCTGCGAAGCAAGTCCCAGTCCAACTCGGTCGTGTTGCGAGAGAGCACGCCAGCAGCATCGCGCGCGCGCGTTGGCGGCTGAAGGTTGGCCCACCAGGCCCACCACTGGTTGGGAAACGTGTTGAGGTTGGGGGTGCCGGCCCAAAAGTCGCCAGTCCAGGGGCGCGCGTACTTGATCCAGTCATGTACGAATTCAGGGCGGTCCTTTGCAGAAAGCTTGCTGCCGCCAGTCTAATTAGAAAGTCAGGACGTATGCGTTTGCTGATCGCGCAGGTTACACACCGGGAATTCTAAAGCCCTCTCCACACGTATGTACGCGTCAATGCACTCCTCCCAGTCCTGGCCCAGGTCGAACTTCTTGAGGTGATCGACAGCGTCTTGAAGCCACGCCGGCCAAAGGTCGCTGTCGACGTCATACGGGTAGCTTGCGGTGGACGGCGCGGGCACAGACGGAGCGGAGGATGCAGGCACGGGCGCAACAAATGGCGCGGGAGCACTCGCCGCGGTTGGAGGGGGCATGGGAGAAGGGTTCGACAGGTTGATTGAAGGAGGCGGCATCACTTGCCCCGGCTGCCAGAAGAGGGGACCCGGTGCGGACGAGTTTTGAGCCGATGAGGACGCCGAGGATGGGGGGACGATCGCCGCTGGGGGAGCCGTGCGCACAGCGGACGGCGCAAGCGTACCAGACGACACAGGCGCTCTGGACGGCACAGGCGTGGCGTCTGGCATAGGCGCAGTGGCAGCCGGGGGCGCAGTGGCAGCCGGGGGTGGGATGTTGGGGACGTTGAAAGGCGGGAAGTTGAACGTCGGGGGTACGAACGGCCGGAGCCCACTCGCTGTGCTCGGGACGCCATTGACGGGCTTCTGGCTAGGAGGCGCGGGGGATCCACTCGGGTCAGGAGTAAGTTCTCGGCGGGGAGAAGGGCTGCGCGTGTAACGGGGTGGAATGCCGAGCTCGTCGTTGAATCCTGCGTCGAACGACGTGTGCCTGGCCGGGCTGCCAGCATGGCCCGGAGCGTTCGGGCGCAGAGACGGGTCGATGAAGTCAAGGCCGGAGTCACGGAGCTGACTCCCGATGCGCGAGGTGGGGGGAGACTGTGCGGAGGACGACACGGTGAAGCGAGTGGGAGGGGAATCAGGACCAGAGCTGCCCGGAGTTTCGAAGGCGACACGAGCGGTGACAGTGCCAGCCGCACCCGGGCCACCTGCCAGCGACGCGGAGGCAGAGACGGACAACCCTGCGTAGCTCGCTGAAGCGTTCGCCGTGGTTGGAGAAGACATGGAGGTGGGGGAAGAAGAGGAGGGAGCAGGCGCTAAAGGCGTCTGCGCGCTGTCAGCGCTTGGGGCGCCAGTGCCTGCAGGGGCTTCGGCCAGCGCGCGGGCGCGGCACACGTCCTCGGCTGTCATGGTGGAATCAGACGCATCCTCGGCTAACGACAGGTGGTGTACGCACGATAGACCTCCTGCGTGAACTTGATCAAGCTCTGCACAGCGTTCTCCACTCCAAGCGGGTCGTACTGGGGCCAGTCTTGCTCCAAGACGCCTTGCGTAGATCCGGCGTTGAAGCTGATAGACGTTCAGTAAGTTCAGACTCATATTCAAGGAAGAGACGTTCAAACGACTCACCAAAGCACCTTGATGCGCCCGCCTGTCTCGGGAACGGGCCCGGCAAGCATCAGCGTCACCACCATCTCGTAATGGCTGGAGATGCGATCGACCAAGGGCTGCAGGTGCATGTATGCACTATTGAGGGAGCTACGCATCGTTCCGGGTCAGGAGGTGCACTGATTGATGGATAAGGCAGCGTGCGTACCGCTGGTAGCTCTCGGGATCCCGTGGCTTCGCGTTGTCCAGCTTCTGCTTGGCGAAGGCTTCCTGATATCGGTCTTCCACTTGCTGCTCGATGTCCGCTCGGAATTCCGCACTCTCTTCCAGGTATTGCATCTTGGTGAGCTTCACTCGCAGATTGAAGGGATGAGGCTTCTTCCCGCCCTCCGGAACCGGCCGTGCAGTGGCTTCCGCCCATTCTTTCTCGAACCTGGCTTTCACGCGGCTGTCGTAATGCAGCTTCGAGTACAGCTGCCACGGGACCTCACGCTTGAGCTTCGGAGCTAGGCCGTCATCCAGGAATGAGGTGTCGAGATCGGCGGGCTTCCCCTTCAGAAGCTTGCGGCACTGGTACCGGAACCAGTTTGCCAGTTTCTGCATGCATGTTATGAGAACAAACAAGGTACGTCAGAAAGAACTCTACTCACCCCGCGAAGCTTGAGATAGATGGCGCGCCGGCGTGCCACCTCATCGGCGCTCAAGTGGTTCTCCTCCTCCTCGAGGCCCTCCAACAGCGTCTCGTCCGGGTCCTCGATGTCCTCGTCGATGTCCTTGTTGAACGGAAGATCGTAGCCGTACTTCATGATCCAGAGCTTCGACACCGTGCTGTAGAACTTCGACACTGTGCCGCTCTCGACAGCGTGGCGGTACTTGTCGCAACGCGAGTTCAGGAACTCAAGCTTGGTCCCGATGGCCCAGGTCTTCCTCCCAGTTTTCTGAGGTTGCGTTTTTTTCTTCGACTTGGACATGGTGAGTGGGAGGGGGTTGGTTGGGGGTTGGTAGGCTACGCGAGAGGGTGACCTGGCAAAAGCTTTGTCGGCCATACCCGACCACCTTTAGCCGAGTCTACACACATACACACACACGCCCCCTCCTTGCAGTGCATCTCTCACGCCATATTGTGAGGCCCGTGAAGAGGAAGACATGTATTTTTATTCAAAAATTCTACTCAATGTCAAACCCGCTCAATTAAAGTGACTTCCCCCTTCTCGAACTGATCCAAAAAATAATCTACCGCGTCGCGGTAGACGCGGTAGGACTTGTGAACAGCTCCCGGATAGCCCTTCACGTAGCGAGTGCAGTCATCCCTAGAAAGGCGTCAGTATGCATCTGAGAGGTGGCGGCCTCATACGCACCAAGACTCGTGGATACCAGGCTTGCCGCCTTTCACCACAGCGTACGCCTTGAATTGGTCCCAGGTTGCGGACGGAACGGGATTGCCTCTCTCGAAACCGTGGCACTCGGCGAGGTTGGAGCAGACCCTTTTGGACCACTTGCCAGTAAGGCGGCGAGGTTCGCCCGGCTGAGACTGCACGGGCGCGGACTGCGAAGGACCGGGCGTCTCCAACGACGCGCCGGCGCCGCGTGTGCGCTCCGGGAGGTCGAACCGGACGGACGGCTGCGGCGAGTCCGGAGATGGGGGGCACAAGTCGATGCACGGCTCTTCATCGAGCGGCAGGGCGGGCGAAGCCGGGCGAGGGATGGGGACGGTGGAGACGCGGGTAGGACCTTCTACGTAAGTTGCTGATCGACCCGATAAGCCCCCACGAGTCGGGGCCGCCGTTCCTCGAATGGACGTTGCGCCCTGCTGCTCTGCCGCACGAAAATTGGCAAGAGCGTCGTCGTACGAGGGATAGCTGTCGTAAAAGCCATTCGGAATGTTACGAACGGCTGCCTCCGCCTCCCACCTGGCTATGCATGAGGTCAATGCAGCCGCTATGTGCTTGCCCACTCACTGATTCGACACAACGCCCAGCCTTCGGCCAACGAAGATGGCGTAGAAGGCGTCTTCCAACGGGCGAGGCAGCTGCGCATTGGCCTGGCGAGAGCGCGCTGGCTGCTCCGGTTGGGTCTCCCTGTTGAGCTCCATGCGTCTAAGCTGCGATTCTGGCAATAAAAAAGGGGAGCGATTAGTAGATAAAAGTGCCAGAGCATCATACAACTCACCAAGACCCTCGAGGCGGCCCTCACCTGCGTCTAAGTCCTCAGACCACGGCGCGAAAATGGCGGCCACCACGTCGGGGGGAGGGTTCTTGTCTGCGTCCGTTGCCTCGACAATGTGGCTAGAATTGCGTGCCATGAGAACTGCGACACTCGAGCGAGAGTGGTGTAGGTGGTACGTGTCGTGGGCAGAGGGTGACTTCGTGGTGACTTGTAAGCAAACGTACGAAGCGGGGCTCGGCCCGATGTTGATGCTGATCACTACTCAGATTAGATCTCCCCCGGATTTTCCCCCCCGGCCAGAGCAAAGAACATCAAGCTCACCTTCGAGGATCCCCGTGCAGTGGCAACAAAGCTCAGAAGGCGCTGAGAGTCCCGAATCTACGTTGCAAGTATGCATCCACTAGTCTGTACGGTGCTGATCAATCTGTCTCCGACAGCGTTTGCAGCGGGGACTCACTGCCGTCATGCTCGAAGATTCACAGCATCTCGACTTCAAAAGTCGCGGCAGAATATACGGTAGCTGTACCTGGATAAGACGAGAAGAGTGGGAGAGGCTCGCAAGGAGGAGAGGTGGGTTGTTTGGTCGAAGCCTGCGTATGGTAGAGGTGCGCCTGCTGTTCATTTGCGAGCCGAATGTATCTGAACAGTCTCAATAACGACGTGTGTTACATACGGTGCCATCGCTCACCTTTCTCAAACCCCTCCATCTCTCCGCGATCAGCCACTCGATCAATGCAACACACCTTCCAATCCCTGCCGTGCTTCGAACGCGGGCTGCAATCATGTGGCCAGGTCTCTCGGAGTGCGCTTGCTCGAGACAGCAGCGGAAGGCCTGCAGCTGGTCAGTGCGGTTATCGGACGCCTAGAGATATGCGCGTCGTAACCGACTTTGTTTTGCTCTCGTAGTTTTGTAGATCGCTTGACGTTTGTGTTGGGTGCGACAAAGCGGGCCCGGTGCATCGGTGTACCGATCGAACAGTTCATATACAATGATTTCACCACTGTCCCGCACTGCAAACATGGTAGATCATGATCATCAAAGACCGCAATCTGCCTGCTGTGGCGATCTGACGCGAACGAGGCTTCAACACGAACGGGGTGTCACTGAAATGGCGGCAGATCTTGCAGGCTCTGGCTGCCAGTGGCAGCCTTGAATCTGAGTCCTCAAGATCTCTCCGTTCGCACTGAATGTTTTCACGGCAACGCTGCTTTATTGAAATTACATTACATGTTATATCGTATCCTACAAGACAAACTGTCCATCGGAGGAAGGGAGATATCGATGTGGAATGAGACCGCGGATCCGGTGAAGCAGCTGCCACTGGGCCGCTTCCGAGTCAGCGTCAGTCCTAGATTAGAGCCTGTTGGCCGCGGCAGTGCTACAGTTCGCCACATCTCTTCTCTCACTCATTCTCTCCCCTCACACACCCTCCTTCGTCCTTCACCCACTGTCCTTCCTCGTTCTCTCTCCCTCATTTCCTTATTTTTACGGTGAGCTCCCTCACGCTCTCTATTTTGTTTCTCCTCTCCAAGCCATTCTTTCCTGCGCGTCGCGTTGTGTGCCATACCTGGCCCTTGCGACGCGCGTTGACCTGTCTTTTGCCTTTGAGACCGCCCCTGCCTTGCAGCGTGCCCCACCGGGACCACTTGGCACGCGTTTCCGGCATTTGCAGCCGTCTACTTTTCTTTTCTTTTCATGCCGGGCATCTGCTTTGCGTTGTTGGCGTTGTTGGCATCGAGCTGTGCGCCGCACCTGGCCCTCTTGACAAGAACCGCGTAGACTTTGTCTCTGCTCTGCCCTGCACCTCCTCTTCTTTATTCGACCTGTTGTGACGCGTTCTAACACACATGTTTGCAGCCTTTGCTGGCAATGTTGAGGGCGCGCCAGGTAAGGAGCTTCGCATGCCCGTAGCTGCCCAACCGACCCATTGTTCACTCGTTCGTTCTCAGACACGGTCGTCAAAAGTGTTTTCTCCATTTGACGTGTACGAAGCCCCAGAAGATTTTGACCTGGACGCCGCCCTTCGCGCGTCCATGGTCGACGTGGACGACGCAGAGTCCGACGACAAGCGCGATGAAGGCAGTGCGCTGGGGATCGCTGCCGATGATGCGCCAGGGCCTCCGACGTCTCCTCCCGGACGGTCTGCTTCTGAGGACGCCGGGCTGACGCCTCGCCAGCTGCACCAACGGCGTCATCGTGCTCGCAGACGTGCAGCTGCTCAGGGCGCGAGGCCCGGGCCGCATGCAGCCACCGCCGACGCAATCAAGAAATACGCTGAGCCAGTTGCCTTTGGAGTGCCCAAGCTCGCTTCGGAGCTTCCTGTGTGCAACGGGGCCTTCGTCAGCAAGCAGGAGGTGCGGAAGAAGATGAACACCGCGCTGCGATCGCTTGCGCGTCTCCTCGCAGACCGCTTCCTTCTCATCCGGTGGAATGGCCAGTAAGCTTTCAGGTGCTCTCCGCTGCCTCTCCGTCCTCACAGCCCTTTCAGTACCCCGACAGCTATAGTGGACCGCGAAGATCGCATTATCGTCTACCTCGCCGGGCAGCCTCGAACTGAAGACTCGTGGAAGAAAGACATCTCGGATGCAAACCGCGCGATGGGAGAGGCCGCGTACGAGTTGAGGAACGACTTCTCGCGAGGCGACGTTGCCCATCGCCGGGGCAAGTTTGCCAACCTGCGCGTCGGAGTGACTTTTGGCGGCGGGGGCAAGGTGCGTGGCTTCTCGTCTCTGCCTGTCCGCTTTCTCATTACGCCCCTGCAGGTCCCGAGCAACGTGGGAAATAGAACGGATGCGCAGACGAAGGCTGCAGCTATGCTGAGCCGTCGCCCGTCTTTACAGCGAATTGCCGGCTTCGCAAGTAGTATGTTTGCGTTCTTTTCTCGCTGACCTTCTCACTGACTTTGCGGAGGTGCTTTTGCACTTGCCGCACCGCGCCTCTTTGGCCACTACTACGAGACAGTGGAGGCCGTCTGCGGCTATAACCCAAAGCTGCAGCGTCCATTCGAGAAGAGTGTCTTCCCCGCCGCCACTTTCAACCTTGGCCCGCAAGCGGTGACCGTCAAGCACCGTGACCATGCTAACATTCCCTACGGATGGTGCGCTATCACGGCGCTCGGCGACTTCGACCCCAAGTTGGGGGGCCATCTCTATTTGTGGGAACTCAAGATCGTCGTGGAATTCCCCCCCGGCTCCACCGTCCTCATTCCTTCGTCAATAATCTCCCACGGGAACACCCCGATTCAAAAAGGTGAGACGCGCCGGTCATTCACCCAATATTGCGCGGGCGGTCTCATGCGCTGGAGAGCGTACGGGTTTCGAACCGAAGAGACTTTGGAGCGCGAGGATCCTGCGCTCCTTGCTAGTATACGGGCGGAGGCAGAAGGGCGATGGCAGGCGGCCCTGGGGTATTTCTCTAAGTATGGCGAGCTGAGCAAGGACCACGCCTCTGCATAGGCAGAGGGGCCACGGTCTTGTTTTGTTTTTATGTCTACATTATCTCGTACCCTACCTTGTCATAATGTGCACGCCCGGTGTGGGCTAATTATCCCCTTTGGGTGCTTCACGACGCGTCCGAGGTTCGTTGAGTGAATTCGCGTGGTGTCACAAGATCACCTGACCGTGACATGATGCGCGCATACGCTCAAGGCCCGCGCTTCAATGTGCCGCTGACTGTCACGCGTCGTAAAATGTACTGGTCGAACACCGCTCGCTACAACCACGCCATCGAACGCGCCCGAAAATCTTCTACCATCAAGAAGAAGAAGATTACGCAAAAGTACTACACTTTCCAAGCCTCTGTCACCGCCCTCAACCAGTCTGCGGACGGCCGCCGCCTCATCCGACACGATGCGCGAGTTGAAGCCCGTCGCCAGGCCGAGCCGGAGCCAGAGCAGCAGGGCATCTTGCAAGACGTTGATATGCAAGACTTGCCGCAGGATGGGAGTCTCGGCGAAGGTGCAGAGGGATCAGAGGCTGTGGGGCCGAAAAGGCGATACCTCAACTCCGTGTGTTTGCTATCTTCTTGCGATATGTTCCTGGACTCATTCAGCACATCGTCACCTATAGGACTACCCCCTTGACACATGGAAAGCTTATCGTGGAGAATACCTACGCGAGTCCGTGCGTCTCGAAGGGCGAGCAGAGAATCTCAGTCGGTCGGGGTGCTCGGACTGTGGTGCTGAGGTTGCGCAGGGCATCCGCTGCCTCGAGTGCTTCGGGCGCGACATGGTGTGTATGCCGTGTGCTGTTCGTAGGCACCGAAGGCTGCCTCTTCACAGAATGGAGGTACGTGGCGTTCCATCGTGCTGGAGCGGAGTCGATGCTCATTGCGCGCCGCCGCTGTCTGTGCAGAAGTGGAACGGCACTCACTTTGAGGCTATGTCCCTGAAGGAAATGGGCCTTCGCGTACAACTGGGACACCTCCCCGGCCGCCAATGCAAATTTCCCGAACCTGGCTCGAGCAACTTCGTCGTGATTGACGTCAACGGCGTCCACAAAGTGGCCCTTGACTTCTGCGGATGCTCCAGCGTGGAGCATCGCGTCCAGCTCCTTCGCGCCGCGTGGTGGCCTGCTACTCCGCTCGATCCCCAGACGGCTGCGACGTTTGCCGTCCTCGACCTCTTCCAGCGGCTGAACCTGCAGGGGAAGCTGAACGTCTATGATTTTTGGAATACAATGGCCATCAAGACGGACAACACCGGCCTTCACCCCGTTCCCGTAAGCCGCGCTATCTGCTCTGCGTATCAATGAAAGCGGGCTGACGTAGCTGCAGGACCGCTTGCCGTCCTTCACGACAATGGCGCGCGAATACAGTCACGTCAGGATGGGAAAGCGGGCTGGACGCGCGCACCTTCCAGGGGGGTTAGAGGAAGTTGGCGCAGGAGAGCTGGCTATCAGATGCGCAGCCTGTCCACGTCCGGGCGTGAACGCGCCGTTCACTCTAGACGAAGTTGCTGTCGGAGATAGGTGCGTAGCTCTTTGACAGCGAGGCGAACATTCCTGACTGCGGCTCTAGATGGCTGTATCGCCCGATCTTCTGCATGGACGCCAACTTCCGCCTCAAGAACAGGCTCCGTGCCAAAGGCGCGCGCGACGTGAGCCTCGGCGGCGCGTCCGGGTACTTCGTCGACCCGGAGCGTTATTCTAAGTACATCCTCAATGCAGCAACGCAGGACGAGGTGCAGGAGTTGACATTCATAAGCTCGGACTCTGACTGACACACGCGTGCAGATCAGTACATGCACGGGCTTTGCAGCATTGAGCGGCGCTAACACGAAGCGCTCCAAGGGCTTGCGGGTGACGGGTGTCGGTGCGGTGACGTGTCGGCATGAGTTTTGGCAGCCGAACGGGGTCGGTGATCTCCAAAAAGGAGAGCGGTACGTCGCTCACTCTTCATTCAAATGCCTTGGCTCATCACGGCGTCAGGTACTGCAACATGGACTTTATATTTTTCAGCGCGTTCTCGCACAGTCGCAACAAGTCAGGTGTGGTGTCGTATGACATCGCGTGTCAGTGGTCCAAAAATATGTGGTCTCGGGTTGAAGGTCTCCCGGCAGATCTCCAAGTGTCGCAAGACACGGAATTCTCGTTCGCCGTCCCGAAGTTCCACCTACCTGCACACGGAACACCATGCCATGGGCCCTACTCCTTCAACTTCTTGGAGGGAGTTGGCCGGACCGATGGTGAAGGTGTAGAGCGAAACTGGGCGAACATGAACGGCGCGGCGAGCAGTACAAAGCAAATGGGACCGGGGGCGCGGCAGGATGCCCTGGATAGCCACTGTGGGCATGCTAACTGGAGAAAGACTGTGGGTTTCGGTGAGTTCCACTCCCTGACGAAGTTTTCGCGATCTGACGCGTGACGTGGCGCCTCAGGGAAAAGCTTGTTGCGCCGCCTGGTCCCGGCGGTAGCGGAAGCCCTGAGGCATGGGCGCATCCTCGACGACTTCAACAAGGTCGTGGAGAAGGAGAAGCCAGGCTCTGTGTCGCAGTGGGAGGCCGAGATCCTGGATTGGGAGAAAGACCACAAAAAGCCGTGCCCCTACGATGTGCCGAAGAGCTGTAAGTTTGCATCGAGTTATTCGCACTGCCTGTGCTAATTGTTCTCCAGCCCTGACTATGGCCAGCGTGCGTCTGGAAATGGCGCAGGATGCGGCCGCGAAGGGTGTTAGCGACAGCGTGCTCACAACGTTGAGCTACGCCGAGCTCTTCTTCCTAGCAATGGAGATTGAAGAAGTCCAGTAAGTCGCACTCACGTAGTTCTATTGCTTGTCTAACAAATTGCCACAGGCGAGGCATTACCGCCGATCACGTCGCGAAGCCCACAGACACCCAAGCTGCAAAGCTACAAGAGCGGCGCAATGCGCTTGCAAAACGCGTTGTACGGTTCCGCGTACAAGCTAGCAAGGTGTTCCCTCTCCGCGCTGCCTTAATCACGGAGACGGCGCAACTCAACCAGGCCGAAACCTCCCGCCCTGAGAACGTCGCCCTTCCCCTACCATCTTCCACGCCATCCCCTCTTCGCGAACGGATCTATCCGCAAGAAGCCCTCGATATCGAGGCAAAGATTCGCCTCGCCGAGGCCACGGAGGCCTTAGATCGCGTCCGCCACCATCTACGCATGCGCACTTACCTGAACACCTACAAAATCAAGAACGTCACCGGTCAAGGGGCGTGTACTCGCGCGCAGAGTTTGCAGAGCCAAGTTGACGCGAAGGTCAACGCCAGCGCGAGGCGCTATCGCAACGCCCGTCGCGTCTACCACTTGCTCGCCGGAGACGGAGAATGGCAGGACGACTTACGAGAACTGCGGGACGAGGACGTCCGTGGCCTCAGCGAGCGAGTCGTTCGAGAGAATGAGCGCCAGGAGGAGCGGATGACCGTCGACCAGCTCGTCGCGGCTCGTCAGCGGGATGGCGGAGAGGGACAGAAGACGTTGTCGTGGCTCTGGTACAGTGCCGCATCCTCAGGTGCGCGTGGAGACGGCAGCGTTCATGCTGGTGAGTGCCATTGCTTCATCTTGTGCAGAATTCCTTACTGAGAAGCTACGCAGCTGTTCGGACAGAATGGGCAAAATCTCGTGCTCGAGCGCGACGCTGGAGCGAAGAGGTTCGGTTCGTCAAGGCCGAAATGGAGCGCGTCCTCGCCACGTTCACCTACATGTCAAACATGTGGAACGCCTTTGCCCAGCATGCGAGTTCAAGTACATCCCGCGAGCTTTTGGACGGCCTGAAGGCGTATGCAGTTCAGCATTCCAAGCTGTATTGTCGCCTCAGCCGCTCATTCACTTCAATGTGGGAGCCCGCCGTTGCCCAGGCCGATGTCTTTCTCGCCCACCCCATTCTCGACGAAACCACCGCGGAACTCGTTGCTGCCGCAATCGGTGCGATCCCCGTTCCCCATTCTCGGGTCATGGAGGCGGAATATCTCGCTGACGCCGAGGCCGAGGCCGCCGCCGCCGACGACGACGACGACGACGACGACGACGGCGACGGCGACGATTGACGCGTTTTGCCCCCATCAGCACCGCCTGCGCCGTACGGACAACATGGTGCTGGATGGGTATCCCCCCGCGGCAGGGCGGCAGCGGGTGGTACGGGGCAGGGGCGGGCGGGGCAGGGGCGGGCGGTACGGGGCAGCGCGACAGTGGCAGCGGCTGCGTAGCTGTGCGTGGGCTGCTTGTGTGGCGG
>MU277352.1:0-19832 GCA_022160305.1 Artomyces pyxidatus | reverse complement strand
ACCGAACGCAACGTCCGGGCTTCGTAGATCCCCCGTTTATACCACGACGACGTTGTTCATACCGTACAAACATGAATCTTTCTGTTCCTTCATTCCACGGCACGGAGGCGTTCGAGACTTCAGATGACGAGATAATCACTACCGAGGTAGACTTCACAATACTTTCCCTCCGCCTTCTGCTGTCGGAACCAACGTGACTGCACCACTGCGCGCGAGGACGCCCATTTGAAGGCCCTTTCATCCTGACCACTTTGTCACGCCCACCAACTCTTCTGAACTGCAATCACCAAGTCTCCGGTCATGGTGATGTCGAAGGTGCGCCTGTCTATGAGTTTCATATTTCTGGTTCTCACTGCTTGCAGGAATGCACTATACGTGCGTACGGTGTACGGCGAACTGGAACCGCGAAGTGTTCTTCCATCCCTGTTACACATCAACGTATCGACAGGGGCGTCAGCTTTCCCCGTGTGGATCGGTGGTTCAGCGCAGATGTCCAGGCGTTCACGGCGCAAGTCACGGTTTCAGACGACACCCACCGGACTCTCCACTTCCTCATCTACTTCACTCACGACACCGCTCGGTATCGTGAATCCGAGGCTGTGTTACGCAACGTCCCTGGACGGACCTGGCACGGCGAATTTCTTGTGTTTCGGCGTGCCTTGCACAGCAAGAAACTAGTGAATGTTCGTGCCCGGGACCATATTCACATATGGTTAGCGATCAAGCGGTACGAACATTCTTCTTTCATAGTTACTTTGCGCTGACCTCATGACTCATCAATGTCACCAGGTTAATTGCCGACGAAGCTTGACACCAGCACGAGTAGAATTCAGTCGCCGTCCAGCAGCCACCTGTATGCTCCCCTTTCCCTAGCTTTCATCATCAGCTGACGAGCTGTTCACATTCTCGATACGTGTTTAACAAGAATTGACAACCTGTACAATCTTTTTCGGCTTCCATCGTGTTATCAGAATATCTTCCTCACGTCTGTTCTTCAGGCTCTTATTCTCCTTGAATAAAGCAAGATGTCGCTGTCGCGTCACGATTACCACATACGCTGCCAGCGTCCAGGACATTCCTTGTGCGTGGAACCTGACGGCATCATTTCACAAGCCCGTGACGCTTTTCTTGTAAACCAACTGTGTCCTCGTCAAGTTCTCCTGCCCACTCGATTAGATCAACGTTGCCAACCCTCCCAGAACCGGGCCCGTTGACCTAAGCTTCATTCTGTGTACGTGTACATCCAATCACCCGCACACTATTCCACGTTGAGCCGACGCATGATGACATACTACTCTCACTCGACACCCAAAAAATGCCATGTCATGCATGGCGATGTATACGCCCATCGGATGTCCGAGATATAACTCATGTTCCTCTTCGTGTCACATGTGCCGGGAGATCATTGTATATAAACAGGCGACAATAGTTCGCTTATCCAGCACCTGCATCTACTTCCCATGGCACCGACCAAACGCCCCTCATCAAATATTCAAAAGAATACTCCTGACGCGAAGCGAATGCGGTACAATTTTAATCTTCCCTATGCTCAACTGCCCTAAATCAATTGCATTCAGAGCATCTCATGGCGGAAAAAGTTCCATAGAAGGATACAATGAACAGTGAGTCTACTTTCTTCCTATCACCACATATGAAATCACGCTCATCGACGTTCATTGTCAGGTCGCAAGAGTCCGCTACTTCCTTTGCCCAGTATGGCTACCCATAATTCCCATCAATAACTCCATCGGTAACATGTCATCTCATAGAGATTCGAGTCCAGCGTCGCCCTTGCCCCAAGGATCCTACACCAGTTCCGACTTATCCGACGGTGACGCGGAGACGCTCGACTCAGCGTCCACTACCGAAACAGCCGCCGACCCGCAGGCCGGCTCTTCTACGCTTCCGGCCATCGTGCCGGTTTCGACTACGGCAGGAACGACTGCGCACGTCGCTACCGAAAGGTATGACCACTGCCGCTCATTCGTCTCATGTCCAACATCGCGCACTCTCAAATGAATTACATTGGTCAGACAAGCCGACGTGACAGAACCTTCCCATGACACTTCGGCTTCTGAAACTTCGGGCAACAGGTACGGCCGTCCCTTTTTTGTGTCGATCATCACTCAACATCTTCCGCCAGCGGGACGGCGTTGGACATGAATGTCACACCGCCAGCTGCCGGTGAATCGCAGTCGGCGACCGACTCCGCGTCTCGATCCAACGCGGAAGTCAGCACTGCAGCCGCCAATCAGACACCAGTGACCGAAGTCCCAAGTCCCAGTTACACGGTGCCCGCCCATTTTCCTTCCAGACTGGTTGTGTACGTGACAAGTGGTTTTTACATTGCTTCTTGACGCTGATGCACCTCATTGGTAGAATTTTACCCTCTATTCTCTCTCACTCCGATCCGGCCAAGCAGCTCTATTCGGCCACCAATATTCCTCCCTCTTTGATCTGGCGCGACAATCTTCTCTGCGTCCCAGAGTGTCCATCTCCTATCAGAATATGGGTTGTAGGCACGATCAAATGGTGTTCATTTTTCAACGACGACGGGGATCCACAGAAGAGAGTGGTAATCAGGGTCACGCCACTCCAGGATGAAGCCCTTCGGGCGATGGAACTACTCATCCGCACCTACACCGAGCCCATCACCTGTAAGCCATCTTACCACTCTCTATATCCAAGGAAAGATATTTAATCACAAGCATTCTAGTGGCGGAAAACTTCATCCTGAAAGATGTCCTTGCCTCTACTTTCAGCAGTCAGCGAGCTCGGGGGACAAAGGGGATAAAGGTATGTCCTTCCGTACCATTCGATCCCTGCACAGACCACTAATATTAGTCAGGTCATTCCCTATAACGAAGTATGGGACGGGCGTACTGTCTTCAGACTTGACCGCTCGTTCATGTCCAGAGTCGGCGCAGAGTTTTTGCGCGAGGGAGACACAGTCATTCAGGAAGTCACCGTTGCCCACTACCGCGCTTGGAGCAACCCTGAAGACCGAGGCTCAAAGAAGGACGCTTCCAGGATCAGCTTCAACCTCCAGAGCGTGACCCTTCTTTGCCATGGCGTTGACGGTTAGCACTCTCGTTCCTGGCCGGCTCGTCCCCCCACCGACTCCATACAATTGACATTCGAGCCGTGGCTGCCAATCCCCCATTCCTCCTCTTAGATATTCCCTTTTCAGTGACTCCGTGTCTTGCACTGTCTGTGGCTCGTTTCGTCTTATTCCTTCCATATGCTCCCCCTTCTTCACGTGTCGATCTTGACTCAATGTACCGATACCGATATTGTACATTCTCAACTTCTACAGAATCACGTTACACCGTCAATAATCAATCGCGCTGCGCGCCATGTCATATGTTTCTTGCGGACGAGATGAAGAGTGCGAAAATGAAAACGTATAAGACAACTTCCGAAACATCCAGATACTCAATCCACCTCTCACCGCCCCCTTCAATCAGCGACTATCTTCTCTTCTCATTTCGTCACGGTTCTCCCCTTAGAGATGGTCAACTTCCCTCGCCAACCTATCCCTCTCAACAATGACATCTTCCTCATCATATGCTCCATGAGCGACCTCGGTACTCTTTCCCGCCTCAGCGGCGCCAATCGCCACCTCCGTAAACTTGTCCATCGCCACCTTGAGGGCCGTTGGAAGACGGTATTGCGGCAATACGTCAACGACGTCGGAGAGTTTCGCGCTCTATTGCGGGACACGCGGTTGGTGACCAAGACTTCCCACGCACCGATTCAACGTTAACTTAAACCCTACAGATCTATTATATCGGGTTCCACGGTCCTTCATTTTGCTCTCCAAGGTACAGAGCAGGTGCTGGGATGGAAGGCCAACGACTTGGACATCTACTGCCCCTTGACTACCGCGGCAAGCGTCATATACTACCTCGTAAAGGAGGAACACTATGTCGTCGTCCAGACCGTCGCCCATCGGGACCGCACCTTCGAGAGTTTACACGAGTACGACAATGGCGCGGTCGCGTCTGTGACGACGTTACTCACCCCCGACGGAAAGAAGGTCGACATCATAGCGGCCACGCGGAACGCCCCTCTTCTCCCAATCACCTATTTCTGGACCACTCTCGTCACCAACTACATGACCGCCGACAGCATCTGCCTGGCATATCCTCGCCTGACCTTACAAGGCATTGGACTTCTGAACCCAATCCGTATCCCCGCTCCACGTGTCTTGAAATGTATATCGAAATACCAGAAACGACGGTTCACTTTCAAGGACTTCGCCGCCGCGCCCAGTGTCCATCATACATTTCACAACCCCAAACCGCTCCTGTGCCCTCACACATTCCGTACCTTCACGGATACCGGATGCCTGCAGGTTCACTTCAGCCCAAACCGCAACAGGGTCCAGCCTCTTCCTCTTTTCCCGATTTACCATCCCATGTGGACATATGGGGGACCGCTCTGCGCTGGCGGCTGCAAACCGGCCTCGCCCCGCCGCTCTCTCCACTTAACAGCGGCAATCGTCTAGCCTTAGTGCGTCAACAGTTCCCCCCTCTTCGCGCCACAATAACATGTCTGTTTGTCAGGTAGCCCTTGGCTTATATCCGAAATAAAAATCAGTCCGTCGTGTTTGTTCCTTACTGTATCCGTTCGCTTCCAGTCTGTACTGTGCCGATTGTCGCTGCCGTCCTTGTCAGTCACCCAATAGTCAACAATCCTGTACGTCAGTAAACGAAGAATATCCTGACAAACGTCCTGGACATCGTTCTTTCCGGTTTGACATTTTATACCTTACTTCTCGTACCTGTATCAAGTTCTTGCTCATAATAACACTGTCTGTCCTCGACAATGTCCCAAGGCACTCGTGATCAAAGTCCTCACTCTCGTCAAATGAACAGAACAACTCGCCACATCGGTCAGTTGAGTCCCAACAGCATATGTCTGCTACGACCGGACTCACTGCCTCTGTCTCCAGGGCACTTCACCCTCAGAAATTCTCGCTATTGTGTCATCGTCAGACACGAAGGTCGTTCCGCTCATCATCTTATTATATACATATATGTCTGTCTTCACTCCCTCTGTTCCCTGTATCCTACTTATTCCTAAAGCAGCGTTTACCATCGCCAGCAAACTCCTTGATCTCTGACGCCGTCGACTTTGCCCCGCCACCTCTCAGCCCCGACATTCCTTCCACGACTGGGACAGCGGGGGATGACAGTATGCCCGTAACACCGAGCAACCCTACCATCCCGCTCCCCATCGTCATTGTCGACTCTTCCGAACTACTCCTTCGCCTGACAGAAGCCATAAACGTTGATAACGAGGCAATCACACGCATGGCTGATTCACAGTTCGATACTCTGTAGCGGCTTCCTTAACCCCATCGTCGTCGGAACCGCAGGGAAATTCATTATTCATTCCTCGAGCATGTCGTCGCCTCCATTTCTCTATATTACAAAGGCAACTCGCGTACGGGAGTCGCCCGCCGTTTCTCGTGTGACTGCCATGCCACAATTCGTGGCGCAGGCCCAGGTCGAATACTCCCCTGAACCCTGTCGGGAGCTGTACACACCTGGAGCGCCACACAAACTCAATTTAAAGCTACTGCTAACTCGCCGATTTCTCCCCCAGATTCTCGATATCACGCGTCATTGTCCGCACATCAGCTGAAAGTCCCTTTCGGTTCGATAAGCACCCCGTCTTCCTCCCGAGACTTGAACCGACGTCTGCTCTCGGGTATATAAATCAGTTCGTCTTCAACTCTACCACCTACGCGCCATCTCACCATGTTGTATGACCACATCGGTAATCCCATCCCTCCGTATGAGTTGATCAACCCCTACCGCGATTTGGAGATGGCCGTAGCCGAGCTTGGCCTCCAGAGGTAAGTGTTCACTGCACACTCCTCTTGCTCTGGACTTACATGCTCTATCCGCCGGTCAGCAAAGTCCGTACTTTGTCCGAATGGGACGATCGCGAAGCGGGCATTCTCTCCATCCTCAAACTGGCACAGTGAGTCAGTCATTCTAAGTACAACCATCAGGAACTGACTCCCCTCAGAGCCCTTGGTATCCACGACGGGGTCTCCCTCACGGATGTCACTGAAGGCGTAGTAGACGCTTCTACTCCGTCCCCCTTCGAATGGCGCGGTAACACGATAACCGATGGCCGTGTCAACCAACACCTGCATTATATTGATCAAGACACCCCACTCCGCATATGGATGGTTGGTGTACTCGACGAAGCAGATCTCCAAAACTTTTGCTTTTATCCTGGTTCCGTGTACACCACCATGCGACCGCTATTTCAAGACAGCTGGCTTTCGGCCAACGCGGTTCTGTCCCACTTCACAACGGAGGACGACAGTAAGCCGTCATTCTTTACATGCTTGTTCAATCTGACACTCTCTAACCTTATTCAGAGAGGTTCTTCGACTGGTACGAGCGCAATGACTCCATACGTGCTTGGGATAATACTACGGATGGCCGTGCGTTGCATCTAGTAAACTGTTGTATGTGATTTCACTCATTACTTCCCAGTCTACAGAATGGCCTACAATGACAGAGATGAGTTATCCGTGCTTAGGAGGACACTCTTTCCGGTCAGTCTGACACCGAACCGACTAAGATGCATCTCACATCATGTTTAGATAGATCGCCTCTTCGACGGTCAGTTCGTCGACAACCCACTAGAGTCGCACACCTTCTTCAGCGATCATCATTTCCATGACGGTGATCTCGTGCTTCAAGAATGTCTTCTCACTCGATCACTTCGACCGCCCGAGACCACTGCTTCGGCTTCCTTACAATTGCGTTATGTCTACCGATTATTCCCTGGTGTCTTACCCTGAATAGCTATCGCCGTATCCGCTACTTTTCCGTCTTTCCTCGATTCACGTCTCGTCTCTGATCCACAGATACTTTACGCGTGTACGGTCCGAATAATACAAAGGTTATGTTGCCCTCTAAACTGTGTTATGCTGATGAGTTCGTCATCCCCAAGAGCAGCCTCGCCGTGTCACTGGCATGCACTATCGCAACCGAAACAATTTCCCGGGCAGATGTATTCTTTAACTCCCACGCCCTCTTCAAGTGTTCTTCACATGCTTCGCTGCGGGACCTAACCATCTCATTCACTTCTCCCCTCATAATTCGGGTACTTTGACCTGAGACATGTCCAAGCCCCGATCCTGACGCTCCTGGTTGCTTGCTCACCATGTATAGGCGTCAACTTTCCCTGACGCACATTATCGCACGCATGCCTTATTCCCACACAATTCGTGTTACGTCTAGATCGCGCACTACACAGCGCTTGACGCTTACCTCCCCGTCAACCGTCCCCATTTTATTCCTTTCGGGGCCCACTACGTCTTCTTCCCACACAATCGTTTCTCACTGGTACTCCATGGCGCCTCGGTATTGCCTCCCCGTCTCCCTGCCTTCATTTATTCTGCGCGAGCCCCCCCTTACATCGTCCTTTCTCACCGAATACGACGACGCTCTTCATGAATCACATCACCTTCGCTGACGTCCTCGTCGTACCCACTGGCGGACGTTGGCCCTCAATCCAGAGGCTATCGGTTACGCCGGTGGCATTCACGGACCCCTATGGACTACAGACGATATCGGACACCACCGCGTCTGTTCCCCACCCGGAGGTTTTCATGGAGCATATCGCCAAAGATACACCTCAAGCATGGGGATCTCAGGTGTGCATGTCACCTATCGTCCGCACCGGTGTCTTCGTCCATCTAAATGTCTTGCCCAGATCATCCCTGCTCTAGACGGGATGAACAAAGAATTCACACAACCGTATATACTGTACTACCCATCTCTCTCGCAAGACGGAATGCCTTTCCCTATCAACAACACCTTGGCTGAAATACAAGGAAAGAAGTTCGACAAGGAACGCGCCTGGCGGGGCAACCTCGTCATAGCCAAATACACCGACAAAACGTACACCAGATTGACCCACATGAGCATTGCCGACTACCCAGTCTTGAAGAACTACCTCTCAACTCACTATCCGCCATTGTTGGCGTCGGTGCGTCACCTCCTGCTCTCGTCTATACACCCGCCAATTCACAGTGGCCACAGGAGGAAGCTGCCAGGGCCGGTGTCTCCGCACGCGGGCCGGGGGGGCCGGCTCAGGAGGGTGCCCCGGAGTGTCATCCAATCGAAGACATTCCGCCTTATAACTCACACAATACGACTTTTGCAGCGTTTGGAAATGTCGCTTTTACTACAACTTAGCGGTCGTTGTAGGCGTAAGTCCTGTAGCTTAGAACACAATTGATTCCTGTCTCCTCCGTACCGTATGACACATCCCCTGGCACGTAAATGCCCGCAGCCGCTCGGGCTCTGATCATGAGCTCCCCCCGACCCGACCCAATTCACGTTAGCGCGCCGTAACGAATCACCGACGTACTCTGAGATAGTCTGCTTTCTGACGCCCCTTGTCAACGAGAGGTCGGGCAAAACGGGCGGTCTTCGAAATGTGAGTGGCGTTCGCGGCAGCTCTCACAGCGGAGCTTAAATACACCTCGCCCTCGACGAGCCTCCATTGCCAGCCATCGCCCGTATAGAACGTCATGCACCTGCGCTTCGTGGGGTTTCACTGGCCTTGGATGGACAATTCATCTGGGAAACAGTGCTCAGTAACACTCTTGTCAACTTCCCGAGCTCAAAATTCTTGCTATATCATGTCGAACCTTGAGGAACCCTGTCTTGAGATATCGTGACATTCACAACCTATATCTTCCTCACCTTGTGTCTTGTAGGCTATGTGAGCGCCGGTTCATACAACGGCGCAACCCCCGGCAGGAGGCGCAAGACTTGTGGATGACGTGTCGCCTGATGCTGTTGTACACGCCAGGTGAGTTTGTCTGACACTTGTCACGTTGTCCCCTACTCATTTCGTGCCTAACTCTCAGTGGTCCTGAACACGTCACTGGCCAGGGACATATCCTGCCACCTCTTCCATGTTCCTGCGAGCACCCCCGACATTCATGTACACGAATCCAATAATCTTACATCTCGCTTCCGCTGACAGTTAACAGATGTTCGTTCCTATAGCTCGCGGTCCAGACCACTCCTCGTCCTACATAAAACCAATGTCGCACTTCAAGCACAGAGCGAGCCTTCGAGACGTCGAGAACGCCCTCAGCGCCAGCCATCTCTTATCGCATAACTCTCGTCACAATCGACTCTTCGCCTGAAGATGTTGTACAGCTGCACAGGTCGTCCTGCGTCGCCCTATGAGGACATAATGCCCTACAACGATATCGTGCGTGCCTCGGAAGATTATCACATTAGTCGGTAAGCGACATCGCACACCACAGTCGTCGACTGAATAGCCCTAACTACTTCCTAGGCAAGTCTCGAGGCTCACCGATTGGGACGACTGGGATGCCGGCATATTGTCCATGGAAAGCCTCACCAAGCAAGTCACCCTCTTCGCTCTCAAAGCATCGATTACACAACATCTTATGCACGACACTAGGGCTCTGAATCTATTCGGCATGCGTCCTCACAATTATTTCGACATCACACGGACATACGATGGATACGACGAGGACAGGGTCCCGATGCCTGACGCGCCAAAGGACGGCACCCTCCCGCTTGACTTCAAGTGGATCGGCGACTTCCGTGACAAATCTGGACGCAAAGTCGAATGTCTAGGCATCAGGGGACAACGGAATCCCGTCCGCATCTGGATGGTGGGCATGCTCGATGATTTGGAGCTCGGAGCCTTCTCCGATCGCCCTGGAATAGCCCAAACAATCATGCGGCCGTTAAATTGGGGCGGCCTTCATGGAGCAAACGCCTTGTTGCGCCATTTCACACCTAGCGTAGGCAGTGAGTTCTTGTCCTCGGATCCTTCCCGTCGGAGCGCACACTCACCCAATCTGGTCTTGCGACAGCGCATAAATGGCACGAACCAGACGACGCAATCCTTTCCACCTGGAGCAAGGATCAAGATCGTAAGACTCAGTCAACGCACATCTACCTACGACCTGACAAATTCATCGCAGCGGACAAACTGAACTTCACCGGCCCGGACTACATTACAATTGACAGAGACGACATTTTCCCAGTACGTTTTCGCTCGCTGTACTTATCTCCTTATCTAAACACTACGACAGAACGACCACCTTTTCGATGCATATGGCCTCGACAATCCCATCACCTCCCGCACTGTCCTTTCCGATACAGATTTCCATATCCATGACTTTGTCTTACAAGAGTGTTTCTTTGCCAAAGTCACCCGATCGCTTGCCACTGAAGACGTCACTGCGTACTTCATCTTGCGTAAGGTATACAAGTTGTCGCCTCCTGCTTCTACGACTTAATTACCTACTGCCTTATCATTTTTGAATCGACTCGTTTGCGCGTTGCTCTCTGCACTCCAATTATGATACGCTGACCTTTTACTTCTATTCTCGAATCCCTGGCTCCTCCTGTTCCTGCTTCTATCTGTACCACTACGAATATTGGCGCGTCCGGCGGTAGCTGTGCTACTGCTATTTACCTTTGAACATTAGTTTTGTAGACTGAAAAATAACATCACGTCTTAAAGTTCTCCCAACATTGTTTTAACCACTCCCATATGCGCCCGGCCTAATTTTCGTCCTGCTCGTCATGTCTGACCTTCACTTCACGGAGCCGGCGGCCCTTTTGCGTCAGTTACCATAAATAGATGGGTACAGGCGTCACTGGGCATGACCGGGACCTACCGCGCGACGCGAAGTCGACGCGACTTGCACTTGGACCGTCCAGAATCCAGAATCCGTCAACACCCAACCTTCATGACCTACCTGTCCCTATCTCTCTTTTCAGTTATACCATCGAAACAACTCCGGCGTTGTATGCAACACCCCCTGCCGCTTGCAGGCCGTGTCCCAAATCACCACATCGCCTTTCCCTTTGCTCGGAACATGAGACGAAATCTCACGCACTGTCACCACTTTCCTGACAATGTTACAGTTCAAATCACGACGATGGCTCCTTGTGATCTTCATTGGCAGTCCAGGGCCCCATTCTAATTATCCCCCTGAAGAGGATTCAACGCCTCGGAGAGCGTGTACGTGTTAAGCGTATTAAACGTGTCAGGGCGCTACGACTTGGTTCTGCCCAAAATCGCCACCTCGCCTCCACTTCGCGTCATCCTTCTTCATCCAACAATCCAGGGACAGGCCGGCCAGCCAGTGGCCATGTTATTCCAGGTGCCGATCGGGCTCCGTTACTCTCAAACTACTTCCGTATCATTCACCGTCTGCGTCCACAACCGTGCTCAAACTCTACTGTTGAATTTCGCTTGCGAACAACACTTCGACATTATGAAAGGTGAGTACACATCTCACGTGTTTCTTGCGTCCTCGCTGCTCATGGTCGAGACCGTTTCTGCGTATCATCGACCGTGGACATTCCCGAATATATAATTCACCACGAAGGCCGGCCCCAAACCCCACGCCCACCAACAACTGTTCTTCCAGCGACCACGAAAGACTGTGGACGTAACACCCGCCTCCCGATGCTCTATAGCTGCTCAGGTCGACCTTCGACGCCTTATGAACTCAGAACGCCTTATCTCGACATCGAAGAAGGTATAACAGAACTCGGAATAGAATCGTACGTGGCCTTACAACTGCAGCCGGAGGATCACTTATCAAGACAACCCTTCTTTAGCAAAGTCACCAATCTCTCTAATTGGGACGACAGAGATGCGGGAATAATGTCCGTCTTCAAGCTAGCTCAGTAGGTACATTCATCTTTCGACGGCTTGTCCCCCGGCCTCTTACCGATCCTAGAGCATTCGACTTAATTGGCTCCCGTGCGCGCCCTCCCTTTATGGATGTCCCTAGAACAATCAATTCCGCCACCCCCAGGGCCCCGGCGCCATGGCCAGAGCCCGACTCTCTCCCATCATCCTTCAAATGGGCAGGCGACTTCTACGACAAATCCGATCGCCGGATTCAATGTCTGTATCTCACAGATCAAGACACTCCTCTTCGTGTATGGATGGTTGGCATGCTCGACGATGTAGAGCTCGAAGCCATGTTCGATCGCCCTGGATATGCCTGGACTATCATGCGCCCGTTATTCAAAGGTAGCCTTCACGCCGCAAACGCATTGTTGGACCATTTCACGCATCCAGATGACAGTGAGTTGGCTTCTCTCGTCGGTTTCTGCGTGACGAATCTAAATGGCTCTCCGGTAGCTGCCGATTTCGAGTGGCACGACCCTGACGACGCTATACATGCCAGCTATTCCACAGACACACATCGTAAGGCACCTCCACTATGTATTTCGCTTCTGCTCACATATTCTCCCAAGCGGACAACCTGTCCTTCATCTCCACTGACAAGGACACGGCCGACAGGGATGCTCTTTTTCCCGTGCGTCTTCACATACCCTGCAACCGTTCTTCTTTCTGACAAGTACGACAGGTCAATCACCTCTTCGACGCTCAGGACGTTGAAAACCCCCTGCACTCCCGCAATACTGTTTCTGACCGTGCCTTTACGTACAGAGTAGTCGTCTTACAAGAATGTTTATTAACGAGAGTTTCCCGCCACTGGGGCGACCCCGGCTTCACTCCTTACTTTGTCTTGCGTAACGTATACAAGTTGTCTCCTTAGGTACTCGCCCCCTCGACTTGCTAGTTTCTGCGTAGCCGCTGCCCACCTTATCTACCGCTAAGCGCTCTACGCCATATTCTTAATACTATCGAAATGATTTTGGTGGCAAAACCTGCTCAGAAGAGTCGACTACATGCTTGTTCCCATAAGGACGGAAGCAGGTTCGCCCGGAGGGCAAGTTATGTTCAATGTTCGGCCGCCGGTTGGAGCAGCTGGATGACAAACTCTGGCGGGCCGTGCTCGGGATTGCTGCGGTCGCTGCGGTTTGTGCATGTGCGTGATGGATCTCGAAGCGCGACGGGGGCCGCCACCAACCTATTCCAGACGTCCAAAGCCCAGGGCGACCCAGTGCCTTCGTCGACGTCCCATGGCTGCTCAGGTCTCAGGTCGACGGCCCCCGTGTCCGCAGATTTATATCCTTCGCCTCGGCCGCCCTGTTCTCTCGAATCCCCATCACCCATAATACGCTTGTAATACGCTGACAGCCATCTGGTCAGCGATTCTCACCGCCTGGCCCTCTTTATGTCCACGCAGGAAGCACACGACGAGAAGGGTTCACCAGTGTCGTCCGAATTGCACAAACCGCACTTCTTTCATCGGAAACACAACCCTCACGACCTCCCCGAGAAGGAGTGCGAACCTCCCCACGAGGATGACGAAGCAGTCGCAGTCCTCCCGGAAGAGGAGAAGCTAAAGCCGGTCTCCTTTTCACAACTATTCCGGTGAGCCAGTCGTTCAGCTTCCAGGAGTCCCGCACTGTGGTCTCAACTGTTACTTCGAGGTTTACCACCCGGAGAGAACTCGTTCTCAATGGCATCGGTTTAGTAGCAGCGGCCGCTGCAGGCTCTGCCCAGGTATGTGCTCACTCATTCCACCTATGAACTCATAGCTCAAGACGCTGCATATAGCCTCTCATGAGTCTGATCTTTGGTAACTTGACGCAATCCTTTGTATCATTCGGAGTTGCCGTTGCTGCGTCCGATCCCAACAATCCCGCCTCTGTCGATGCGCTGAATAAGGCTGCGGCCGCCTTCCGCCATACTGCTGCTAATGATGCGGGTGACCTGACATATATAGGTGGGTGAACGCCATTAGTTTTTCCGGACTGTCCTCATTTATGCGTTGTTACTAGGTCTCGGCATGTTTGCATGCACCTACATATACATGACCGCCTGGGTGTACACCGCTGAAGTTGCTGCGAAGCGGATACGCGAAGCCTACCTAAGAGCTATCCTTCGTCAGGACATCGCTTATTTCGATAAAGTCGGAGCGGGAGAAGTCGCTACACGTATTCAGACGGATACTCGTCAGTACAGCTACCTCTTCAAGCCGATAACGAGGGTTTTACTCAATTAGCTGTGTTCTCGCAGACCTCCTCCAGCAAGGCGTCTCTGAGAAGGTTGCCCTAGTCGTCACCTTCTTATCCGCATTCGTTACAGGCTTTGTTCTTGCATACATCCGAAATTGGAGGTTGGCGCTAGCCATGTCTTCCATCGTCCCCTGTGTCGCCATCACTGGAGGTATCATGAACAAATTCATCTCGCTATACACTCAGTAAGCTGTTCACGCACGGTGCGAGACTTCAACTGCTCACACTTGTTTCAGGCTATCCTTAGCCAACGTCGCTGACGGCGGAACTCTCGCTGAAGAAGTCATCTCCACCATACGCACAGCGCAGGCTTTCGGCACGCAGAAAGTGCTTGCCACTCTGTACGATGTTGATGTCAACAAAGCCGCACTCATGGATGCCAGAGCGGCCATTGCACATGGCGGTGGGCTCGCTATATTTTTCTTCGTCATCTATGCGTCATACGGCCTTGGTGCGTTCTATTCCTCGGTGCTCTCGTGTGTAGCTCTGACGCGCAGGACAACAGCTTTCTCATTCGGTACCACGCTAATTAATGAGGGTCACGCTACACCCGGCCAAATTGTTAATGTGTTCATGGCTATTCTGATCGGTTCATTTTCATTGGTTCTCATGGCTCCGGAGATGCAAGGTATGCTTCCTCGATCCAATGAATAAGATCCTTGTCGTTGATTCACTGATTCTATACTCTTCAGCCATCACCAACGGTCGTGGTGCCGCAGCAAAGCTTTACGCGACCATCGACCGTGTCCCGGATATCGATTCTTCTAGCGAAGAGGGCCTGCGGCCCGAGAAAGTCATCGGCGAGATCGCCCTCGATCACGTTTCCTTCAACTACCCGGCACGCCCTGATGTCCCGATCGTGAAGGATCTCAACATCACGTTCCAAGCTGGAAGGACGGCCGCGCTGGTCGGGGCTTCCGGTTCTGGCAAGTCCACTATCGTTGCACTCATCGAACGGTTCTACGATCCCCTGGACGGCGCGGTCAGACTGGATGGCGTCAATTTGAGGGAACTCAACGTCAAGTGGCTGCGCTCTCAGATCGGCCTTGTTTCTCAGGAGCCTACGCTTTTCGCAACTACTATTCGGGGAAACGTCGCGCATGGGCTGATCAGTACTCCGCACGAGCATGACTCGGACGAAGAGAAGTTCAGGCTGATCAAGGAAGCATGTGTAAAGGCGAATGCGGACGGGTTCATATCGAAGCTGCCGTTGGGCTACGATACCTTGGTCGGCGAGCGCGGCTTCTTGCTGTCGGGAGGGCAGAAACAGCGAATCGCCATCGCCCGGGCTATCGTGTCGGACCCGAGGATCCTGTTACTCGACGAGGCCACTTCGGCTTTGGACACCCAGTCGGAGGGTGTAGTGCAAAATGCGCTGGACAAGGCAGCTGCTGGTACGTGACCTAGCTATGCATGGATGACTCCGTCTAACGCAGTCGCGTAGGTCGCACCACCATCACCATTGCGCATCGGCTGTCCACTATCAAGGACGCGGACTGCATCTATGTCATGGGAGACGGTGTCGTCCTTGAGAAGGGAAAGCATGGAGAGCTCCTCAGGGATGAGAACAGCGCGTACTCGCGCCTGGTTGCCGCGCAAAAGTTACGCGAGACACGTAGCGATGATGGCACCAGCGAGACTGAGGTGGACGCGGTGGACGCGGAGAAGGAGGCGGCCGACGAAATCCCACTTGGACGAAGACAGAGTGGGCACTCGCTGGCAAGCGAGATCCTGGAGCAGCGCAGGCAGCAAGAGAGATCGGATCGTCCGCTCCCGAAGCATCACAATTTGCCGTATCTGTTCAAGCGAATGGGGCAGATCAATCGCACGGAGTGGAAGAAATATGGGCTGGGAGCCTGTGCGGCTATCTGTAAGCGTCTTCCCGAATGTGCTTGATTCGACGTTGACGGTTCTTCGTTTGTTTAGTGTCAGGTGCTGTATATCCGTCGTTCGGTCTTATTTGGGCGCACGCCCTCACGGGATTCGGTGCGCCAACAGCCCACCTGCGTCGGCATGATGGCGACGAGTTTGCCCTATGGTGAGTTCTTAAACAACTTTCCAACTTTTGGCCCGTGGCTGAACTGTTCTGAAGGGTGTTCGTAATTGCCATCTTCGCATCGTTCTTTGTAGGCTGCCAGAACTTCCTCTTCTCCTCCTCAGCGGCATCCCTCACGAACAAGCTGCGCTCCCTGAGCTTCAGAGCTACTCTTAGACAAGATAGTGCGTAGTTCAAGTTATACCATGATGCAGAGACGTCCTCTAATATCTGCTCCTTTCAGTCGAGTTCTTCGACAAGGAAGAGAATAGTGTACGTCTGCAGCTCCTAGGGCGCGGCTTGGTAAGCTGACTCTATTTAGACTGGGTCTATCGTGTCCAATTTGAGCGAGGGGCCTGAGAAGATCAAGGGACTGGCAGGCATCACCCTCGGAGCGTAAGTAACCAATACGATACTATGTCTAAGCTTTTGCTGACTTATATGATTTGATAGGATCGTGCAGGCGTTCTCCACTTTGATTCTCGGCGTGATTCTTGGCCTTATTTTCATCTGGAAGGTTGGCCTTGTCGGGCTCGGTGAGTTCCGTCCTCAGATATTCAACCGAAGTGAATGATTGACCGCATGTTTGCCAGCCTGTTGCCCCATCCTAGTTTCGACAGGGTATATCAGATTGGTACGTTGAAAAAAATTTGCAATTATCCTTTGTAGCCCGCTCATGGTTGTCCCAGCAAGTGGTTGTGCTCAAAGACAAGAAGAACAAGAAGGCGCATGAAGGATCGGCCCAAATTGCCTGCGAGGCTGCAGGCGCGATTCGCACAGTAGCCTCTCTCACTCGTGAAGCAGATTGCCTGGAACAGTACAGCGAAAGCCTCGAAAAGCCTCTGCGCCAATCGAACAGGACCGCCGTCTGGAGTAACCTCCTCTTCTCGCTGTCACAGTGCTTCACATTCATGGTCATCTCGCTCGTCTTCTGGTACGGCTCACGGTTGGTGTCTTTTCGCGAATTCACCACGACGCAATTCTTCATCGGTCTCATGGTGAGTGCTTATACCATGTTTGAATTGAAACTTCCTTACCTTCGGCCATCGCGTGCACAGAGTACGGTCTTCGGCGCCACACAGGCAGGGAACGTCTTCTCGTTCGTGCCCGACATGTCCTCGGCCAGGGGCGCCGCCTCCGACATCATCACGCTGCTCGACATGAGGCCCGAGATCGACTCGGAGTCTACGGAGGGAGGTGTACCCCAAGACATCCAAGGTCATGTTCGCCTGGAGAACATTCATTTCCGGTATCCCACTCGTCCAGGCGTCCGGGTTCTCCGTGACTTGAGCTTGGACATCAAACCTGGTACGTACGTTGCGCTCGTCGGCGCTAGCGGATGCGGAAAGAGCACTGTGTAAGTGCATTTGCGGACTTCGTATGATGCGATTCTGATTTAATACCCATTTTACAGCATCCAACTGGTCGAACGATTCTATGATCCGTTGGCTGGGAACGTCTACCTTGACGAACAGCCAATTACGGAGTTGAACGTCCAGGAGTATCGGAAGCATCTCGCGCTGGTGTCGCAAGAACCGGTGAGTCGACTTGGCGTTCGCAATCACTAATTTGACTGACACTTTGTAGACCCTATATGCGGGCACAGTCCGCTTCAATATCTTACTCGGTGCGACGAAACCAGAGGCCGAAGTCACGCAGGAAGAGCTAGAGGATGCTTGTCGCAATGCCAATATCCTGGAATTTATCCAGAGCCTGCCAAAGTGCGTCTCGCCTCGACAATCTTCATGAATTCTGTAGATTGATACTGAATCCATTGTAGCGGATTTGACACAGAAGTAGGCGGCAAGGGTTCTCAGCTGTCTGGTGGCCAAAAGCGTAAGCCCCGTTATTCGTTATACTCCTATCTACGACTCACGAGGGCGCAGAACGTATCGCCATCGCACGAGCCTTACTCCGTGATCCGAAGGTCTTGTTACTCGACGAGGTGAGTCCCCGCGCTGCAGCCATTTTAGCTTTGTAAACTGATGCCTTCCGGCAGGCAACATCGGCACTCGACTCGGCATCCGAGAAGGTCGTCCAAGCGGCTCTTGACAAGGCCGCAAAGGGCCGGACAACTATCGCCATCGCACACCGGCTGTCCACGATTCAGAATGCAGATCGAATGTGAGTATTTTACGACGTGAGGACCGTCTTCACGGAGGCTGAAACTAGGGATCCGTAGATACTTTATCAAGGACGGCGCCGTCAGTGAGTCAGGAACACATGACGAGCTCCTGGCGCTGCGTGGAGATTACTTTGAGTTTGTGCAGCTGCAGGCGCTGAGTAGGGTATAGCCTGACTTTGTTTGCGAAGGGGAAGTTTTGTTGTATGTTTATTTACGACAGTATACCTCAGGATCTGAATCACCTAGATCTTTATGATACGTCCAACTTTCACTCTGCTATATCTACATGTTTCAGAGTAATGTACGCACCTGTAATATAACAATGGCAGGAATTCGCAAAGACACCGTATATTGGATAGCTAACCAGTGTCCCAAGAACGGCGACATACTCTCCGTTGAAGGTTCGGACATAGATGACACCATGAGGCAGTACGTAGCGCGTGTCTACGAGAGAGATGAGCATGGCAAAAGGGAGGTAGTACTGGCAGATGAATTTACGAGATCTATCCATGCGAGGGAGTAGCTTCGCAATGGACTTCCAAGCTCATGTGTCCCCTCGATCTCTCCGGGGCTTCTGGTCTTCGACGGCGAGCCTCCAGCCCCCATACAGCTGATTCACAATGGCACTGCGTTTCAGCACAGCGAGCTCCTTCACGCCCTCATTATACAGCGCCGAGACTTTGTTAGCATCCTGCTCATTCTTAAAATGCGAATGAGCTAGCTGCCACGCTCAGGTATGCATGGGAACACACCTGAATAGCTCGGAAGGAGCTCTTTGTCCGGCGCAGGAAGTACTGGCGAAAGTTGTATGAGCTAAAGGACCTCGAGGTCCGCAGCATGGACGCGTATAAATGGAGGAGAGACTTGGCGGATGGTGGGTTCGCCATAATCGTCGTGGTGGTCGTCTGCGAGGAGAGTTGCGTCGCGGCGACGGAGGACGGGCTCGGCTTGCTTATTCAGCTTACGTCACGGGGACACGACGCGTCCACCTGATCTACCCATATATAGACTATAAGTAACGGTGGTACCTTCCCAGGGGTATCAATGATACTTATCATCAACTTCTCTATCAAACGTCGCCCAGCGGTTCATTCTCCATCTCCTGCGTTAGCGGCAGGCCTCGGCATCGTCACCCCCGCGACAAGGCGTCGGAAGTTGCTCCGAGGCTCTCCGTAGCACGTGGCGGCGCCGTTCCGCGCTTCCCGCCCGCGCTTCCCGCCCGTCCCTGGCGCTCCCTCCCTCGGGACTCTCCGGGCGCGTTCCCGCGCGTCGTCCCGCCCCTCCCGTCGTCGTCTCCGACGATGAGCTCGCTCCCCGCCCTTCCCCTGCCCCTATTAATACATACATATATATGTAAATGTTCAGAAAATTAATTCAAACCCATCTATGTGTGTCCCGCGGCCATCCCTCCCCTCCACAAGACAATATTCCGCTCGTTCTGTTTCTCTGCGCAAAAGTCGAACCGAACAGTCACGTGTTCGATTCTGGCAGGTTCTGACGCCCATCAAGCGCCCCAGATCTCTGACAGCGCCGATCCGTGCCGCCGGCGCGCGTTAAATCCGCAAAGCGCGGGTCCCTGACGGCTCCGCCGCCGGCCCGCCCCGAGCGCCGTCCCGCCAGTCGAGCTCGTCGTTGAAGACGATGAGCTCGATTCCCGCCCTTCCTCTGCACCCAGCCGCAT
>MU277351.1:6015-20249 GCA_022160305.1 Artomyces pyxidatus | reverse complement strand
CTATGCACGATCCTTGGCTAGCCTCGGTGACTGGCAGGCAGATACCATGCCGAGGAGTCCTACACCCTCTGCATCCTCCCTCCTCCTTTCTTTTGTTCTCCAAGCTCTTGACGACCGCACCGACGGCGAGGAAAACTTCTCGGCGTCACCTCTGCCAGACGCACGGCCCACGCAACGCAGCTACTTCTTCGTCCAAGGTTCGCTGCGCGTTTTTACATCGAGCCAGGCTGACGCGCCTTTCGAACAGTCCGGCGTTCGTCCGAATCAAGCCATGATCGAGACGCACGCGCTCCTCGTCGCGCTTTCTGGAATGGGACGGTCCACGCTCACCCTGCGTCTCACAGACGGGCACGGTCCGCTCGTGCGTGCAGGGCGAGTATGAAGATGGGCGTGCTCTCGAAGGCCTCCGGTCCAAGACCGTTTGGCCTGCAGACCAGACAGGACGACTCTGCGCGGGTGTGCGCGCAGGTCGGCATCGACGTGCCGAGGCTCCCTTCGAATTTGGGCTTACTGTCGCCAGCGTGCACGTACCCAAGGTCAGTGTCGGCGCCTTCTATCGAGCGAGGGCGTGGTCTGACGTCCCAGGCAGACATCCCTGCACCGCACCCGCACGATGCCTCCACCGTCGGGTCCGGGGTGAATGAGGCTCGCCAAGGCCACGGTGTTCGGCCGGTACACATGCAGTCGTTGTGCTCGACGTGTCTTTCGCAGATCGGATGTCTCGATGCTGTTGCTCGCCGGCAGACTCTGATTCATCAGTACGACCGATGTGTTGACAACTTGACGAAACTTTTGAACCTCGTGGAACTCTTACCTTTGAATCGTAACACTCTAGCCCGATGTCAGTCGTCAACTTGGACGCTCCAGGCGCTCGCATGGCCGCTTATCCCAACAAGTTCCATCATGCCCATGGATCACACCATACCGATGTTCATTCAAGGCGCCATTCACGCAGATAATTACCTGAGAACCCTCATTTCCGCCAAGCGCACAATGAATACCAACGATAAATTTCGGGCAGCCAACGCGAGGTCAAACTATCCTCTCTCGTTCTTGATTGACTTTCCGCAGATATTTCGCTTGATTGCTCCGGCCGCGCAGAGCTCGTGCTGAAGAAGGTCAGCTTCTGGAGTCGCCGTGAAAGAACACAATCATTGCGACAAAGGAGCGTTGGCTTTCGCGGGGCTCACTAATCGTACTCTGTGCAGCTAAATGACGCGTCTTGACGTGTCGCCTATCGAGAACCTTGAAACGTTGGCGTAGGAGTATGCCGCAGATTTTGTGGGTTCGATGGCGGTCCGAACCAGCCAGTGTTACACAAGGCGGCATTCAGCACACAAGGCAATACTCGGCGTGATGGCGCCCTGCTACGACGATATTGCGCGCGCAGCCTACATCGTGCGAGCGTCGGGGGCCACAGCGGTCACAGTACGCCTCCTCGTGTCCCTGTTGGTTGGTCGCGCCCCACGGCAATTGGCGAGATGCTCATCTCATCTACTCGACGATGGGACATGTCGTGATCTCATGCAGTTCCCTTTTAATCGCATGCCACACATTCTACGCTGCATCCATCACGGGCTGGAGCACAATCTTGTCCGCCGCTTGTCGGACGTCTCGTGATCCGCTCACGCGAGCCGAGGTACGCCTCTCACGAGTCGCCTGTCGTCCTCAATCCGTCATTGGAATACATGATGCAGTGGTATCTCTTGATAATGCTCACAACCTTGCAGCAGGCACGCCATGTCCCTGCACAACTACTGAGGTCCCCGGGCCGACGCCCTTCCGACGTGATGCTAGTGTCATGTTTACTTCAGGCGAAGCGACTCGTCTGTGTATGCATTCACTGTGGCCGGCACTCTGTGTGGCCATCTCACTACTTGTGCGTCACTACGCATGACGGGCTCTTGGCCAGAGGGAAGCCTGTCATCTTGTTCGCGCGACACCACGTCGGACCTCGTCGCATTCGTTGTGGTCCCCCACGGTTTTCGGTCGCCACAGCTGCGAGAGAGACAGTACCACCGCGTCGTAGATTGGCCATGAAGTCTGGCGTCTGTGTAGGGGCCTCAGTCAGTCCTCAGTGACTCTCGGAGGCTCGAACACGTGGACATCCGGAAAATTCCGGCGCCTATCTTCTTCCGCTTTTCTTTCACTGCATTACACTCATCTTGTATCTTCTCCTCCCCTCAAATCGACATCGACTGAGCGTGCTCATCTCTACGCGATCAACGATTTGGGTTGACGCCCCGACACCGCTGTCAGTGTTTCATCTTCTAAGACTGTCTTTCATTGATTCTGAGACGACGTGGATAGGTCCACAACGACGGAGCATCCTTCGACTTCGCTCTCTTGACACTCAACGTCTCCTGACATCCACCCCTGCGGCTCTGCAAAGAGCCCTGCCTTGGTCGCATAGGCGGTCTCCGGCACGGTCGCGCTTCCGTGGAGGCCAAATCTCGCCAGGTAAGTCAGAGTGGCTCTCGCCGGGCGAGTGGATCTCGGACGCTCATGCAGTCTGTAATGCGAAGCAAGGTCACCAAATACAACTGTCACTCACAACAACAACCCCCGCACGTCGATCTCTTTGTACCACAGATGCATCGCTCTAAATCACCAAGTGGCGGGAGCGAGGCCAGGTCGCAGCTACAATCGCTACGTCCGCTCTACGATCATCCCACGACGAGGGAAAGCCGTCTTGGGTCGCTCATCGTCCATCCTTGCTTGGTTGCCCAGTTGCCCGTGGAGATCCTCGTTCGCATCTTCAATCTTTGTAGATGCCCCGACAAAGAGCGATACAGAGCAGGAGACTGTCTTGCTCCATTGCTCGCCGTTACCCACGTCTGTTCGCGTTGGAGAGATGTTGCGCTGTCATCTGCATTTCTCTGGACGGGCATCTCGGTGCACAACGAATCCATGATGGAGGCGATGCTCGCTCGGTCTCAGCAATTACCCATATCCGTCGTCATTGAGGACAATTCGGGCCACATACAAGCGGATGGCCACCCGCTGGCCTCTGCATGCACTCGGCTCCGCAACATTCCACGAATCAAGGAGCTGAGATATGTTGGATATTCCATACATCCCTTTCTCCAAGCGGTCCTGGAGCAAGACGCACCCGTACTGGAGTCTTTGACGTTGGTGTCGTATCTGAACATCGGCTCACAGGTTCTCTCCAACAAGACCGTCTTCCTCGGCAAGAACCCCCCTCAGCTCAAGAAACTGAAATTGGTCCGGTGCTGTATCGGATGGCGATCCCCCCTCCTGTTCTCGCCGACGCTTACTGAACTCAAGATTTACTGCGAATCAGAGCCAATGCGACCAAGTCTATCTCAGATCCGTGAGGTCCTGTTGTCTCTACGAGGCCTGATCAACCTGGTTCTGGTTGATGTTGTGCGCACACGCAGCATGGAATGGAGGGAACACCCTGATGCGGCCCCTTTTCCGATCCCTGCCCTGGACGATGCTTCCAAGGTGCCTTTATTTCACCTCCAGTCCCTGCGCTTCTCCACAGAAACACCTATCGACATCCGCGACTTCCTCGCGATCTTGTCTACCCCTTCGGACACGGTCCTTCATCTCCGATTTACATGTCTTGACGGGTTCAGACTTGTCTGCACTCCTCCGGAGGTGACTGTGCACAACATCGTCCATTCTATACACGACTTTTTCGCACTCTCATCTCGTCCTGCCGTCGAACCGGAGCAAGGCCGCGAAAGTGGCTATCGCTCCATCGGCATACTCTCAACCTCGCTCCTCTCTCTAGATAAGCGCACAAAGGATTTCTGCATTGTGGTTGGTAACCACGACCGATCTACATCGAACGAAGCGGTTCCACTGCAAGAAGCGCCGACCTTCTACCGACAAACAGAACCTGCCAAATTTGTGTCATTGGACTGTCTCCCGGTGTGGGATACGAAATTTTTTCTCGGTCTACCATCTTGGGCGGCTGATCACAGTCGAGTGGTCCTACCCATGATGTGCCGCCTCTTTCCCCTCCGCGGCGTGGATACAGTGCTTGTGAACTCCTCAGCGTTCAGCGATCCCGAGCTATGGTGGCGCACATTCGGGTGGATGGAGCATGTCACGACGGTCGTGGTATCTGGAGATGCCGTGTGTGGCTTCGCTGCCGCTCTCCGTGGCAAGGGAAGACCATCAACGCCCATCTATGCCTATTTGAACTCATCGGACCGGGACATCTGGTTCGAAGAGCGTTGGGGAGCAATGACAGCGCGTCCACTCCCAGCTTTCATCGATGACCTAGAGCTGCCGTCACAGCTTTTCCCGAACCTCCTCCACCTCCAGATAGAGAGTTTGAGTGCGGAGAAACCTGCCCTTGGACTGCCAAATGTGTCGGACGACTTGACGAAGGCGCTGGAGGCGCTGGTGGCGAATCGGGGTCTGTGGAATCGTGCAGATGCGTTTCCTGCTGGTGTGGGCCCTCTGACCACCCTCGAATTCGCGTATATTGGCCCCGGGAAGAACGATAGTCCTACTGTCGAGGAGTTGAAGATGCGTTCTTCTTTTTCACGTTTCGTCCAACTCCCAGGTCCTCAGAACCTTCGTCTTTCTCCAACGGACAAGCCCAGCCTTCGGGACGAAGACAGCATGCACTGGATAGCACGGCAGGGCGGCTGTCTAAGGGATCACGATTATTTTTGAGCATCGAGGGGGTCAGGGCAGCTCGAGCATAGAATACCTTAGTCAACTATACATCGGGGATGGACCCTTACATCAGGGGTCAAGTCTACGTCTGTAACTTATCATGATGCCTTGTCACGGGGCATGCCATTTTACGAGCTTCTAAGTACGCCTGTCGCGCTTTCGGTCTGGACACGCCCGGACTCATTGGTGAATTCATGTCGCTTTGCGACATAACATCGAGGCGGTGGGCATCGAGGACATGCCGTCGCAGCGGCGGGGAGGTGTGTCAGTTGCACGTCATCACTGTGCATCATAGTTCCCATGCACAATAGTATCGTCTTCGCGCGGACCATCATTAATTCCGACAAATGATCGGTGTCACGTCTTCGAAACACAGACACAGTTTCTCAGACGCAGTGTTTGCAGTGGAAGTTCTACGATTTGTTCAATGAACCGAAAACTGCGCTGAACTTCTCGGACACTATATTCGCAGTTGAGTAGGACATACACATAGACATCCGCAGCCAGCTACGGTACGTACGAGGGACAGACGTGACCAAGAGTGGACGGACCTCCTGCTTAACGCGTCTGTCACAGCTGTCGCCGGAGAGAGACCTTATGCCTGCCCGCAGGTCGATAACATTACGACAGCACCAGTATACAAAGACTCTCTTACGTAGATACCGCGACAACCTCGAGATTCCCAAAGTGCATGGCCCTCTCAATCCGTGCGACCGTCTTGGAGACGGGCGACAGCGGCGGTGTTGCGTACCCCCACGATGCAACGAGTCCAGATAGGAGAGGACCACCAGGCAGGACGCCCGACGAGGGACATCTCTGACGAGGTGGGTGTCGGGGATAGGCCTGCAGTAGACGACGTGTGCGTTGTGGAGTAAAACGCGCGACATGGAGACAGTCCTGACGACGATATCGGGTAAGACTCGACTGGCTGCGGGGACGACATCTCGTAGTAGACCGTAGAGACGCCGTGGCTACGTTCGAGTCGATCGGCGATATTGTATAGAGGTCGCGCGTTCTGACGGTCTACCTCAGTGACCTATATTCAAACGACGTGAGATCGAGGGCGAGGGCGATGAAAGAGGAAAGGGAGCTGAAAGGAGAGAACTGTCTTTCGTGCTCGAATGCGCACTCACGTTTGTGCGGCCGATCGGATCGAGAACCTCTAGTGCTTCATCCGCCCACCTTGCAGGCGAATCTTTTGTCTCGTCCGGCGACTAGTCAGTAGGTCAGAAGTAGACCTCCGGGTGACTGAGATAATGGACGGACGTGGGCCCAAACATCCAGATTCGGTAGATAGAGAGCTCAGGGTGTCGGATGGAGTCATGCGGGCTGAAGGGAGAAGGAGCGATCGACAGCACAGTGCACGAGCGAACAAGAACCACCCGGAGGAAAGCTATGTACCACCAACCCACCCCTCCCGCTAGCGTGAATTCTGCGATGACAACTGTGACGGCACATAGGACCGATCTACGGCACATAGAGCACGTTCATGGGCAGTATGATGGGAGACGAGGGGGTATAGAGGGTGGATGTGTTGACACGAGCGCAGATTACGCGCAGTGTGTGAGACTGTGTGGTTGACTAGCACCGAAAGCCGGCATACGCAGGGCGGACAGAAAGCGAGCGCAGGTTACGCGTTACTCGCCGCCGTGCATGGGGCCCGAAGGTGACGCGGTAACGAGGAATACGGCAATGTGAAGGATGACGAGGATAGGACTCCGCCGTCCGGAGTCGGGAACGGGCGGCGCACTTCTTGCCACGGAGTCATGTGATCTTGTGCCGTAAATAGCGCACGCGCTTCGCGTGCTCAAGCTCGTCGTGAGCCACGCTTTGAAATCTGCTTTCATCATCCACTCCCTCTTAATTTCGAACACCCCTGTCTATGTCGTTCCAACTGCGTTTGAAGTATCGCTTGACCAGGAGTAAACATGCTGGGGACGTCGGGTGTCTTGACTTCAGCCATGAAGGACGGTATCTCGCAAGCGGAGGTCTGGACGGCAAGTTGGAGATCACCTCTTTGGACGACGGAGAGCTGCACCACACCATTGAGACACCTGGCGCTATCTCTGCTCTTAATTGGCTTCCGAAAACGCCATGCAAACTAGTCTGCGCTTGCAGCGATGGCCTAGTCATCAACGTCTCGGTGAACAAGGTGAGCCGCGCCTCTTCTCCGGCATTATGGTACCCCTCTATGTGACATCACAGGGATCCCTATCCCTCGTATACTTTCGCGTGTACTCGCACATCATACAATGCCTAGCAGTCGAGTCATCGGGACGGTATCTTGCCACTGGTGCAGCTGATGACATCAGAATCTGGACCAGCCGGGACGAGCAACGTTGGTTAACATCATAATGTCTGTCGTTCTCAATTGATATATGTACGACACAGATAACTGGGAAGAACTGACTTCCCTCGGGAAGCCAAGGCAATCGGGAGACAGTCGAGATGCCGAAGTGGTGTTAGTCGGCCTCCATTGGCGCAACGACAACCAGAACCGACTGACTCTACTGGCCACTTACAGAGATCACGGGATTCAGTGAGCACTTTTTGTGTGATTGTTTCTATCTGACCGACTCGAACAGGATATGGGACGTCTGCAATGCCACCGTCGTCCACTCTGTTCCCACAAGGCTGCCAATGTATGTGCTCTGCGGTGTCCTGTCCTCCAATCACTCAATTTCAAAAAAGGCATACCAGCACTATTTCATCTGACGGTGCCTACCTTGTCACCGCCAAGTCCTCGGTGTACGACATGTACTACATAGACACTGGCATTGTAGAGAAGACGTGGGAGCACGACTTGCCGGGCGCTGCCAAGTATCCAGTCATATTCCTTCACAATGGTTTCGCAGTCTGTGCTCAAGAAACGCCTGGAACAGTCAGTCTTTGGTCATCTAGTGAAGGCTACAAGTTGCAGTCAGTACAGCATTCCGGTGAGATCAACGAGCCACATGATTAGGCATAGCGCTGATGGAGTCGTCAGCTTCACAAAACGAAGTAATACACGCCCTGGCGGTAAGGTTCACTTCGATGTACCTAGCAGCTTGCATTCTCACTTTAGACATTCAGACCTACAGTTCCGTTCGAGCCAGATCGCAGGTCCTATTGATAGCCATGGCATCCCACGACGATGTGACTGTGTGGCAAGCGCAAGAGCTAGGTGAGCATCCTTTTGTAAGACTTTCTGAAGGCTGTGGTATGAAGGCTCACGCATTCCGAAGACGAGGGCGGCAACGAGAGTCATATTGGGAAGAAGCCAACTAAGAATGACCGGAAGTCAAAGGTGGGAGGTCCTCATCACCCAGATTTACTCCGTCCTTCCCTCCTTTCCCATTTCTCCTCTCATAGGTTCTTGTTTATGTCCTCATGGCGTTGGTGCTTCCTATTGCTGTGTACTTTGGATGGGTAGGAAGAGGAAAGCAAGGATAAAGCAAGTGGGGTCCCTGTGTCAACTTGTTCGCCCCGATGATATACTTGCTCATTAATTTGATTGTGTTATCAATGTCTCAGGCTATGGGGAACCAGGGCCATCGATGCATTCGATAGTCGCAACCTGGATCGAGCTTCCAACTTCACAGATATGTTGCGCTTCCCTTCGGGTTCGCTTCGTGCATGGGCCTCTCTATCTCTGGTATACTCTGTCGATTAATTTGTATCTCTTTGCGAATTGCCGACATGTCTTGGATGGCATTCCTCGGGTTTCTTCCCATGCCACGTAACATTTGTTTTACAGCTAAGGTAGAGGACATTCAAATGCGATGACTTGTGACGCCCGCGTGACACCTCGATTTTGGCAGGCGGTGGCGCGTGAGTGGCTTCCGCGCGCCGTTCAAGGTGAGCACATCTCGTTGAATACCAGGCGTGCAGAGGGTGAAATGAAAAAATGGAAACCTGAGGATCCTCTGAAATGCAACATGGAATGTTTCTCAGGTTTCCAAATTCCAAAATGTGTCCTTATCGAAGCTGAATTCGGTGAAGTAAGGTGTTGTCACGCTCTCCCGCCAAATCCGTCACATGATGTCATCTTTTTTAAAAAAATTAAAACTCTGCATTTATATACCACAACAAGTCTACCATAGGGTGTCTAAGACGCGGTCTCGCATGTGCGAAGAGGAGGGGTGGGTGGAGGTAAAGTGGTGGGAGATGTGCCAGTTTAGTCACGTGATGTCATCACATTTGAATGTCCTCTACCTTATTTGCATATATAATGGCAGGATCGTGAAATCAGGAAAAGATTTCGAAGAGATGTGATCCCGTGAAAGAGTAGTAGAGTCGGGCAAGATCGGAGGGACCGACAGCCAGGCGGTTGTGCAGCCTTGCAAGACTCGAGCGAGACTCCTCAATCTGGATGGTACGTACTCCTGTCTTTATTCTGACATGCTGAAGACGAGCTCAACGGCGTCACAGGGCTTCATGTTTCACAAGTACGCCTGGTATTCTCGTTGTTGGTGACCGCAACTAAGGCTGCATTCAATCCACAAGTCATCACTCCCACTCATTATGCATACGTCAAATGGTTTTTGCCATTACTCGAATCTGCGGGTGTCAATGACGAAATGCACAAGGTATCACAAACATTCTATGCCAGGCAGCGCTCTACCAGCGTGATCCCCGTTGCAAATCTCAAACAAAGCGTGCATTTGATACCAAGATCTGGGCAGCATCTGGAAGAGGAGTGGACAAGTGCAAATGTTCTCGAATTGTGCAATATGTTCCGCATAAATACTTTCACTGACAGGAACTCGTACATAACAGTTTATTGATGACTCTATATATTTTTGTTGCAACAGTGTGTCAGAGGGATATGTGCAAATTGGCGTGAATGGCGGGCGGAATAGAGGAGCGACCATCCGAGTTCAGAGAAAGAAATCAGAATCAATCTCCAGTGTCTTCCCTTCTCACTCCTCTCGCGTGGCAAACAGACGGATCACAGCTTGCCATCTCTCTTCTGCACTCTTTGTAATACACAAAAACAGGGCGGGGTCTTGCTCGGCAAGTTCTGCTTCCATACGGAACCTGTATGTTTGCCAGCGAGCAAGCGCACCAGCGCAATATTGCATAAAGGACTGGCGTGTTTTGTGGTTGCCGATCGGCATGTTGCCATGAGTGAGTAAAGTGGAGGGGATGATGATGGTGGAACCAGGGGGAAACTCAATAACAAGGCAGAGCTCCCATAAATACAGATGACTGCCTTTTGTGGGATTGTAGTCACCGAGGGCCGTAACTGCGCACCATCCATGTGGAACGTTGAAGTGATCTCAATGGCCAAAGGTGAGCGCCTGTGGTCCAAAATTGAAAGTCACTGTTGGGAAAACACTATTATTGAAGGGCTTCCGTAACGCCGGAACCTCGGTGCAGGCATCGCGGATGAGGTGATCATGATACAAAAACAGTTGAGGAGCCCCAATGGCGAATGCACCTAGAAATTCTGAATGAGCACGGGCGTGTGGATAGATTGCACAGATTGGACGCACTGCTAGCAAACCTGGCCATCCAAATAAATGATGGATGGCACAACAGCTGACCAACCACATCTCCCTTAGGGCTCTTGATAGAATAGTAGATGTTGTAAGGCTTCTATACGCAAGAGTTAGACGGTATCCCGGCTCGATCGAGGTAGGAGAGACTTGCCTTAGGGCCGCAGCCATGCGGAAAGCTGCAATGGAGGATGGGAAAGTGTCCGCGCATGTGTGTAGTCTGCTTGTTGTCGAGCTTGAGCGTGTGGCTGACTGACACCATCTCCACACTAGCGTCACGTGCCACTTGCTTCCAAGAGTTGTCTTTTGCAGGGCACCCAGCCATCTCGACGAGGATGTGTCGTTTGCTGTCCAAGATGGAGTGATTCTTACTACAGAGGGTATGAGAGGGGTGCCTTGATAAAGAGAGAAGGAAGACTCACATGCCGTCCCATTTAATTAGCTGGACGTTGAGCTCCTCAAGTAGAATAGTGAGTGGGACAAGCTGTTTTGCATAGGACTTGGCGTCTTTGGGGATGCCGCGTCTACCGATGAACAACCCTTGCACCTTTGGGAGGACCATCGCGTCGATGGACGCAGAGATTGAGTTCAAGTTCGCGTATTTTTGAACAACTCAGGGCGACGGAAGGGGAAGCGCGGAGGGGTGACTGACAGCTTGCTCCTCCTTTCTGGTGCAGCGACAGTGAAGCTGCTGATAGGTTTTCTGTGGAGACACTGGCAGCTTCTTCTTGTCTGCGAGCAACCAAGTAGACAACCCCACAGATGCTGCAGGTGGGTGGGCAAGGACGGTAGTGGCTAGCTGTCCTAGACAGTCATCACCGCCCGGCGCCACGGCGAGAAGCTGTCACGGATCGCTCCATTCCTTTCCTCTTTGCTTTCTTCCTTCCAAGCGTCACATTCATCACATTGTTCTAGACCCTTGTCACATGTGTCACTCGTCACTCTGCATTCTTGATCCTTCTATCCCTTGTCTGGGCCTTTGGCCCTCCTTTCCCAATAGGTCTTATTGTTCTTCCTCTTCTTATCTTCCATTCTACACAGCCTCGTTCTTATCTCACTATTGTTTCCCCGTTCGCTCTACTTTTCTCTCGCCTTATCTATCAGCACAGCCTCACAGCTAGATTACTTATACTTGTCTCTCATCGCTCACGCACCCCTTAGACTGTTCACTTTGTCTGTATCTATACTGTACTGTCAATCCCAGTGCACTGTGCTTGACCCAGTCCCCACTCTCATCGTCTGCACTTCCCTGGTCAGTGACTTGGGTGGTTCTTCAGCTGTCCTCGACACAATCTTGACACTGACCACCCGCTGTCTCCACTAACCACATCACCAATCCAGTTTTCCTACAACATCCGGCGCCCTTGCGCGATCTCCGAGCCTCCGCCACATCGTAGGCCATCAGAAAAATACTCTGTGTTTGGCGGGACTAGCAAAAATTAATGAGATTGGCGGGAAGTAGGATATCTAAGCATACTAGCGCCAGTCAGCGCTTATCTTCGTTGCCCAAACCGACGCGTGCCAATGTGTGCATGCAATTTTACAAGGCTGGATCTCGCCTCCCCTAAACTACACGTGATCTCGTCAGCTAATCACAATGTGCCACCAGGCTGAGGCTCTCACGTTGTAGCGGTTGCCATCTCGTCTCTCATCTTTTTCTTCCTTCCCTCCGTCCATGTTACTTATCCTCATTTTCAGTGTCTCCCAGTCACAACCGGACCCTTCATCTTTGAATCAGGATAACCCGATCCCGCTTCATGAGTCTGATCTCTGACCTTTTCTTACCTTCAGTGTCATTGTCGTTGACTGACACGATAGTTGTGCTGCTGTGCCCAATGAAGCCAGTAAGTGTTCTTTCTCTTCACCGACATCGACCTCACGTATCTCTTGCTCTCCAGTTCTGTACATGACATAGGTGGCAGTCATCGCGGTTTTTGTTCTAAGTTTCAAGTGGCGTAGCCATAGTACATTATTGTGGTCACTTCATGGTCATCTTTCTACTCATCCCTTTTTCCATCCTTGGGCTACTTGCATCCACTCTTCCCCTCATCACCATTACTTGACCCATCCAACATGGTCAACAGACATATCACAACTCATGACTCAGTCAACTCGAAATACTGAAACGACCAAGAAGCAACATCAGCACCCTGAACCGGTATGGGGGTTACCGGCTGTCTTGTCCGTGCTCACCATGCCAAATTTCCAGCTGCCAGCTTGGACGGCGCTCAGGCTGCATGTTAGTGTGCGGCTGGGCTAGGGTGGGTTCTCGTTCATCGAGGTGAGTGTATCGCTTTCAAGGGCTTCGAGTGGGCAGACGTGGAGGTGTTCCTCATGGCCATGCGCGAGCACATGTGCACGTAGTTTCAGTGTCTCGCAGCGAGGATTCATCACTATATAGGCCTCGTGTCCTACTGTAAGGGTATCGAGGAGAGGAGGGCCGATGTAGATATGTATTAGAATCATCACAAAAAAGACCGAGGAACTTTACCGGATTATAGCCCAGAAAATCAGCGTACAGTTCATAAAATCGGCAACAATTCATAAGATCTACAACTCTTGATAGCATAGGTCACTACCCGCTTACAATCAGGCTGTAGTCAGGCTACAAGATCGTTGTAAGCATATTTCAGTCCTCTCCCGAACACCCTAAAGGACTTCTAAAGGACCTCTGAGGGCATGCTGGATATTTTAGATTGCTTGCCCCGCCAGACACCGGTCCAGCACGCTCAGGTGGTCTCTGGCCTCCACTGATGACAACGAGGAGCTCATATTGGTGTCATAGCAACAGGAATCAAATGGCATTGCGCGCGAGATTGTCGTAGTCACATGATGCTGTAGACTACCAATACTTATTTACCACACAAATACTTATGCCAAGCGGTGCATCACGATACACGTACTCGTCCAATTGCGCTGCATCGAGGACTGGCAAGATGTGTGGGCCTACAAAGAGATAAAGAACTTACCACTGTCACTAATACTCGCCTTGTGCCTAGATTTGATGGGAAAGTTGTATCAGCAGAACGACAGGGGTGTACACACCTAACTCACGGGATTGGGTGGTCATGAGGAACACTGGCAAGACGGAGGGGAAGAGTACTTACTTGGCTTCTGGCTTGCCAGCCCCCTCCTTATATAGAGGCTACTGATCTGCCCATGTGGAGACTCACCTTGGCATGATCTCCATCCACACTACTCTGATGCTGGCTCTGATGTGCCTTGAACGGTATCCACGGACAACATTGAACAAGACCCCGACAGTGATGATGTGCGGGCCGCATGTCCTAATCCAACAGGTCCCGCCCTTGTGTGGTCCATGACATTTGCAACGGGGGGGTCTCTCCTTGAGGGTCTTGAGTTGACAGCCAAAAAACTCACATCCAAGCTGAAGTTCAGGCCAACGAGCAGCGACAGAGCCGGGTGGTGCTAGACGTGGTCTTGGTCAACACTGAACTTGAACAGGATGGCAGCCCGCAAGATAGACCAAGCTGTCGTCAACACACACAATACAAGTATGAAAGAGTACTGTCCTATTTCGACCAATTCACGGGTCACATGTCACAGGCCTCTCTCCAGCGCGAAGTATGGGGGGTCATCACAGGTCATATCTGGGGTGCGCAAAACCAATTTTCAACCCCGGCCTGCCGTACCTACCCCATCAGGCTCTCGAGAGGGCTTTGCGCACCAAAACGCGCAAAGTTGGGGGGATGTCACAGTCACTCGACCTCTGCGCAAAATCAAAAAATGGTCACAGGTCACACCGACCAGCCCTCAGCGAGAATCAATTGAAATAGGACAGTACTTGCCTTGTCACGATTTCAGATGCCAGCCTGAGTGCGCCGACAAGCAAGCCTGCAGATATCCGAGGCCGGAATGCGCTTGGGGCTTGGGCCGAATGCGAGCGGCTTGAAAGCCGATTGTGAGCTAATTGCAAGGGGTCGGGGTATCTGACGAGTATCAAATACTGTTACAAGCCCAGAGGATGAAGTGACCGGGTTACTGTCCTATTTCGATCGATTCTCGCTGAGGGCTGGTCGGTGTGACCTGTGACCGTTTTTTGCTTTCGCGCAGAGGTCGAGTGACTGTGACATC